>SNQJ01S0010453.1:291120-320623 GCA_010110895.2 Picea sitchensis
ATTGGAAAATAATATGTCTAAAACCCATGTAATCATGAAAAATGGTTTATGTAAGGGTGTGGGAAAGCGAAATATGGTTAAAAGTGAAGTGAAAGTGAAGTGAAAATGTTGGTAAAAAGATGACACTTTGGCGACTCAACAGGTGTTATTCTAGGGTTTCTATTGTCTTTCTACGCAAACTCTAGCTCTTTTGTTTTTAACCAGCTTTCGATCTCAGCTTTTGTGGGATTCCATAGTCTCAACATCCCCTTCTATTGGCTCATTTCTCTCTGCCCTAACCTTTTCTTGATTTTCCTCTGACAGATATTCAACTTATCTCCTCTACTCAATCCTCTCTTTGTTCCTACCAATGACAACATAACTATTTGTTGGTTACTATTCCTCTATACTGTTTGAGTTTGTTGACCTAGGGTTCATGTCTATTCGGTTTTCCAACAAAGCCTCTAAAACTATTGGCCTTCCTGGTAAACCAGAAGGCAACACAACACATAGAATGCACTACCCAGTCTCACCCGAGATAACTTTAATGGATGGCTGTATGACTCATGTGTTTACAACCTAGGATTGAGTGTGAGATATGAGAGCTAAATATTAAACCATTATTACAACCGTAACTGCAATATACTATCATTTACGAATACACATGAAATATAACAACTTATTCATTAAGAATAACAAATAACTACTGAAAATATGATAAAGATATGCATGCATTCATCACACAACACAAATGTTACTGTGGTTCACCCCCTCCCGGGCTATGTCCACAAAGATTTGGCTCTCAACTCTTTTATTATATTCGTTCTACATCTGCAGCTCCGCGTGCTTACAACTCCTCACAATCAGGTAAGATCTATATGAGCTGGACTAGATCGCACTAGGCTCCCCAGCTTGTGATCTAACCCTCAAGATCTACCCTCTTTTCTCTTTATCATCTCAACAACTTATACAAAATAGATAATACAACAAAAGATTACCTATCGTAATGGCTCATACATTACTAAAAACAACTCTCTCTACAATAACAACACTGATAATAATCCAAACCCCATAGTTGAACCCCCTATGATAACTAAGTATATATATTTATATGTTTCTGGCTCTTCAGCCATTACAATACATTACCATAACCCTAACCCTAACATCGTTAGGTCTTCCATGCATGCGCACGTGCTATTCCTCCTTCCAACTGTCGCTTTCCTCGAGCATTATTTCTTTCTCAAAATCACCTTGCTTTTCCACCTCGGCCTTTGGCCTTTGACCTACCTCCAACAGTACCTATGGTAGCGATTTCATCTTCTGGGTCGTTTTATTTTGGGAGATAAACTCTATGGAAGATAGGGATTTTGACTAGTCCTGAAACTAGCTTTAAACAAGTGTTCTGGGTAAGACAATTATAACGTCTTCATAGAATATCCAAACTTAGTGAGACAAAATTCATTGGATATAATACCAATCGTAGTATGTTGTGTCCAATTTTCAGATCCATATATGAGATATTCCATGTGTGGCATGCTCTACAAGTTCTCTCTCTAGAATAAGCCATAATTCAACAAGGTCTGCCATTTTTTCTATAACTCCATTTATGGGATGTTCCAAGTCGTGAAACTTAGATGATTTGTAGAGAATACATTGAATAATATTGTGTATAATTTATAGACCTTTATTCATTATAGGTACATAGTTATGCTTTTTGAAAGTTAGGGTTGTTGAGTAATCCAAAAACTAGTTCCGTGAGACCAAGGTAAAGTTTGATGAAGATGTTATTCTCGTGTTGTTGAAGTTGAGGAAGGTTTGCAGGTCTGTGATCACATACAACAAGTCAGCTACAAGATTAGAGGTATGTTTATATGCTTAGTTTGAAGTTGCATCTTGGTGATTTTTTGGAGCATGCTTGAGGCGTGTCTTGGTGAGTTTTTGGTATATGTCTTGTGGTACATATTGGATGTATTGTACATGCTGGTTGAGGTCTACTTGTTGAGATACATTGCTGGTGCATTTCTTGTTTTATTGGTATATGGTGTATGTCATGATATGGTATATTATTGGTACAAGGTATGGTGTTAATATGCATGGTTTATATACATGGTTTGATGTGAGGGTTTATGTTGTTTGACCTATGGATATTGTGATGTATTGCTAGAGGACTCTTGTTGGTTATATTGGCATATATCTTTGGTATTTGGTTGAGGTACATGTTGGGTACATGTTGAGACATATAGTTGATGAGTTGGCACATGCATGAGGTGTATGATATGGCGATGTTGGTATGACTTGATGAGTCACAATTTGATCTATTTTTGATGCATGATTGGTACATACTTGGTACATTGTTAGAGGCACTTGTTGGTAATCTTGTTGGAGACATTTGTGAAGTATTGTTGGAACATGATTTATGTATGGTGTGGCATATATGACTTGGTATAATTTTAGAAGCACATCTTGATTGTGGTACATATTGTTGATGTTTGTGAGTAGTTTTGGTTGATGCACATCTTGGTGATATTGTGCATTTGGTTGAGATTTTTCTTGGTGAATAGATATAATTTGGTTGATGAGATTTATGAGACAGGTTGTTGTGATAGAGTGTTTGGATAGGTTATTTGTACAGGTTTGTTTAATGGTTTATGCACTTGTTTATATTACAGGTTGACATGTACATGTTTTTACATGTTGAGAATGACAGGTTGACAGTGTTAGGTTGATAGTGATAGTGGTTGATTTAGTGGCAATGATAGGTTGTATACATTTGGAATTTACATTTTAGGACGAGATGATGGGGAAAGGAAAGGGTGTTGTAGCCTCCTTCTGGTTAGTGCCAGAGAATCAAGGAGTTGGAGCTTCCTTCAGGTTGGATCCTGAGAACTAGGTGGTTGTAGCCACCTTCCACTAGAATATCGATCTATCACTCCACTAATTCTTTCCGTCTTCTTAATTGATGAGGGTTTGCAACATCATGTTTCTCAACTCTCCTTATTTTTCACTAATCTCTTTCAATTTTTTGCAAGTCGATTAAGGGTTTATATCCTTCCATTTTTTTCTTGGTTCTTCTCTTTGTTTCTTCATCAAGCATGTACTCTCTTTCTCTCTTAGTTTATTCTTGTGTCCTTCATCTTATTGGCATACTTTCTTTCTCCACTGATCTCTTTCTTCTTCAATAGGAGTCAACTAGAGATTTTATTCTTTTTAAAGGAATATCATGAGTAGTTACCCCCCATCACTGAACTTGAGTTTAGTCCTTGTTAATGATGGAAATTATAACAATGATACCTATTTTCACAGGAAATGCTCCCACTCTTCTTGCCTCTTTTTCCAATTGGTACAAATGGGTGTGTGCAAGAGAGTTCGTGCCTTAACTATATGACCAACTCCTTTATCAATCAGGAATTTGTGCAAGAAAGTTGGTATTGTGCAAAGGAAACTATTGTGAAAGTCATCATAGAATATCATTGATGTCATCTAAGTATGTTCTTTCTTTGATTACTCATTCCTCACAAAAGTATTCCACAATATTCTCAACCCACTTGTACAAGTTTGTTTTTCCTCCATTGATCAACTTCAACAATAGTTTTTGATCTCTTGTTTGATGGTTAAGATGAAAGTCTCTCTACAAACCTATTAATTTCTATGAGTATGGAATCCAAAAATATTTAGTGAGCCTTTGTGAAGAATCACACCCTAGATTTTGCAAGTGTTAGTCGGTTTCCTTTGGCATAATTCTTCAGACAATTCTCCAATTTTCTCTACGACCACTCACAAATATATTCCTCACTCAAAATATATGGATGTATGAAACTATTCTACAAGTATATGATCATGTACTACGGACAATGAAACTGATTTTGTAATCTGATGGATTTCTAAGTAAAAACAATTGCTAGTAGTGCAACTAATCGACCACAATATACACGTAAAATACTATGCACACATGCATACATAGAAGGGTAGACGAGATCAAGAGTAATTATGGAACCAAAAAAAATAGTCTTTATTCATATATGGTCAATAATCATGTGAAGTGTGTGTATAGAAAGGAGACTCAAGAATAAAGTGATAAAGAAGGGGGGATGGATCTAGGGTTTTTTTGCAGGCGATCTAGGGTTTAGGTGTTGTAGGGTGCCAGGTGTGAGATCCTCGTATATTGGCATTTTCATATGGATGATCCACCACAACTGGTATATTACTCTGATGATCTTCTGATAGAGGATGATATGTTGTCCTACCCAAGCATTAACCTAGACCTAGACCCATACCATAGTTGCACTATCTCGCGTGAGGTTATTGAGGATGTCAAGGTCAGGGCACATACCTCTTGTTCGGATTTAGGAAAATATTCCTATAATCTTGTATTTTCATCCAATTCTTGTTAGATCTCAGACTCATTCCCAAAGAGTATTCAAAAGGAGGGTTTGCATGAAGATCAAGGTATTGTTTCGTCTCTTTTGTTTTTGTAGGTTGAAGAACCTACTGTCATGATGAATCCATGATCGCTTTCTTGTGATCTTTGTCATGAAGGTGGAGTTGGGGGATCTCATTTCGTAGGGAGTATATTGGTCATGGTAGATATTCAAGTGAATAGGTAGGGTATTGATCTAGGGAAAGTGGGCCAGAAACGTAGGAGGACGGTTAGCTCGCGTGGTGGTGATATTTCTCTGGTAGTGGATAAATATCTACAAGTCTTCCAAATCACAGATATGAACAAAAAAGATATTGCTGAAAAAATTGGTGGGAGAAGAATTTCAGCTGATGTCCTATCTCAGTGGATGGAGCGACAATGGTTTCTGCTTCTGGGCTATGTACCCATTTTTCATTTATATTCAAGGGGTTGGATCGATTTTTTTTTCCATGTGAAGGAAGATACCCTCAAAATCCTCTTTGTGCATTGGTTTTGGGATCAACAGGTCCTCTCTGCCAAACCATGGCATCCATTGTTTGATGCTAGTGTCGAGGGTATAAAAAACCTTCCCATTTGGATAAAGTTACTGAACCTACCACTGTAGTATTGGTTTGACAAAAGGATCAAGGCCATTGATGATTCATTGGGAACCTTCATCGTTGCTGATGCCAGTTTCAAGTCCTCTTCCAACCACTCTGTGACTCAGATATTAGTGGAGTTGGACCTAAGTGAAGGTTTATTTGAGTTTATCAAGATGATTGGTTGCCTTCTTATTCTCAGGTTCTAGACTACCTCAATGTTTTTTTGTTGTTGTGTGAGGTGTCATTGTGTGGGACATGTAGTGGATGATTGTGACATACAGTTCATAAATAAATTCCAGGGGAATCTTTGGGAATCTTCCAAAGTGCATGCCTCGTCCTCTTCATGTAGAGAGAAAAAGGTCGAATCAAATCCTTCTCTTTGTTGGGGTACATGCTCAATTACATACTTAGTGACATACTCATTTTTTTCCATTTTTCCCACTATTTAGGAGGACTACTATTTATAGCATGTCTATTTATAATAGGTTTATTTTTACCCAATGGCTGCCTATATGTAATACCATAGGAACCATGGGCTCATAAACCACCATTAGTCACATTCACATTTTTTAGGGGAAGAGCGCTTCAATTCTTGATTTTAGGAGATAATTCCTATTTCATGGCTAGAGAGTGCACTTGAGTGAGAATATTATTCTCCAAAGGAAGTGCCCATTACCCATCTTATTCTTGGAGTTAACCCATTTAACTTATTTACCTATTTTTAGTGACTATCCATATTTATGAAATTCTCTCTCAATTAGGAATTTAGTTCCATTCTTGGACTCTAGTCTTATTCTTGGAGAGTTTTTCTATGATGGAATGCATGTTGAATTCATGTAGAGTTATCACTAAGTTCACACCTATATATTTTGACCTTTTCTTATTATTAGCAACTTTTGAGTTTAGTTAATTGTTGCTAGTGAGAGTGGTTTATTTTGTTACTTGAGCATGCACATGGAAACCCAAACCTAGTGCACACTACTCCTCTTGTGGAGATTCCTATATATTGTACTCATGATCAAGGATTAATACAATGTGATTCGAGTTGGTTTCTTAGTCTCTTATGTGTGAAGATTGATTCTATTTTTCTCTCTCCTCTCTTTCTTTTGCAATTAACTGGTGTGGTTTTGATGCAGGAGCATATCTCCACGTCGGCTAGCCAGCCAACCAACCACGTTAGCAAATTCAGATCGCGTGTTGAAGAGAGGCATAGCCTCATTTAAAATTTGAATGAATGTAATTTAATTGCTTAGGTTGTTGAGCCATAGAGCCGTGCCTTTGTGCAGGCGTAGAGTAGATAGGCCTTTAATGTTTGTAAGGCTAAGATCTAGATCTGGATAGCGGACTAGACATCCCATTCAATGTAATTGAATAGGGTAGGTAGGTTGGAGGGAAGAGCTCAAAGAGCCCCCTCATGTAAAAATATCTATGGTATCTCTTGAGGAGTAAGAATAGGAGAGGAAGAGTTAGAGTCTGCGAGTAGAGAGCAGAAGGGAGAAGATCTGAGACCTTGTTACAGGCCGTGCTCAGGTACACCTTTGTAAAGAGGCATTTTTATTAATATAAACAGAAGCAGTTTTTCCTGCATGTATTTCTATGTTATGTGGATGTCTTGGTGTGTTCTATTTTATGATGTGAATTCATGCTGTAGATGTATGCTAGGAATTTGCAGGTTGTTTTGATTTCAGGCTTGAGGTTATTTATGGTTTCATGCCAGGAGGGCGTGACAGAGTACTACGGTCTCTGAATACCAGTGCACTGAAGCACTTCTAAATTATGTGGGTTAAGACAAAGACATGCCAGGTGGGCACCGAAGTTGAAATCAACAATTCAGGAGGAAGACCTCAAGGTTGCTGAACACCTTGGAGGCTAGGCTGTGTATGAGAAGAACACAGTTGCAGATAGAATCACTGAGGATTCTGTGAAGCTCTGCCTAGTGGGCGTTGAGCATATGCACAACGGTGCATTCGGAGGAACTCTGCTGTGAGTTCAGAAAGGAGAACCAGAATCACTGAGGATTCTGAGAGCTCTGCCAGGTGGGAATTGAGCAGGTGCATAGGTGCACATGAGGGGACAAAACTATTGAATGTTCTGTGAGAAGATACTCTGCCAGGAGGGCATTGAGTCAGTGTGCAAACAGGCACAGGAGAAGAGAACTCTTTGAGTTCCAAAAGAGAAGGAAGAGTCCATTTAGGGATCTTCGTAGGGTTGCTAAACACCCTGAAAGACTCAGCAAGGGATTGCTTGAGTAAAGGATAGCCCAGAAGGCATCCAATATCTCCATCTGCAGGAGAAGGGAAGAAGGATTTATTTCCTTAGAGACCTAAGTGTTTGAGAAGATCAGAGCGGATAGCACCTTTGTGTGCACGAGAAGACTCTGCAGGAGAGCAGACGTCAGAATCCTTTGAGGATTCGAGAAGGATAAGCTCAGGAAGAGTAGTGCTCTCAGCACACAGAGCCATAGTCACAAGGAGTACAGAGGGCCGAGAACTCTTTAGAATATTTCAGAGTCCCCAAAGCTCAGAAGAGACAATGCTTTCATATATGCGCATGAGGACTTAAGACAAAGAGTTCGTAGAGAAAACCCAGGCAAAGATCGAGGCATTTGAAGAACTGGAAAACCCTTCCAACTCTGAGAAGGAAAATACCAAAGTTCGAGAGGTGCAATATCGGTCGTCTGATCAGCCGATAGATCCTGGAACGTCAGATTTCCCACGTCCAGGAAGGAGCAGGAGGAGCACACAAGAAACAAACGGTCAGAATTCTCCGAGGAGAATTCGCGAAGTTATGTGAGCCATTAGATCTCGAGGCGGAGCAGGGGAGATACTGCGAGTATTCCCGAGAGGTTCAAAGATCAGTAGGGGTAGGACCGTAGATTCGAGCCACAAGGGCTGTCGGATTTACACATGAATTCTCATATCGGGGTTTCGTGGGTTGAACTCCGTAAACTTGGCAATGGGAATCACAAAATTGCGATACACGATATCCCGACGGTTAAGTGGAATTGCGTGGGGCCACAGAGAAGTCAGTCAGTGGACAGGTGGCACGCTGTATCGGGGTTTCACAGTGAGAAGTCCCGAAACATATGCATTAGGATTCACGATCCCACGAAGTTCGAAATTCCGATGGAGTGAAGGACCGTTGAAAAATTCAAACTAGCGAGCATATCAGAGTTTCGACATATCGGGACTCGGGAGTTGGAGAACCGAGTTGCTCGACATCGCGAGTGCCAAATTCGCGATAGGAAAAGTCCCGATAGGGAAAAGAAAGGGTCAGCGTTGACTGGTTGTCGGGTTTCAGGGATTCGAGAGTCCGACGCTCGACCACTGACCTCGTGAAGTCGCAAAGTCCGATCTCCCGAGTGGGAAGAGGAGATCCCATGGAGAGTTTTCTATGGGTGCAGATTTCCTGATAGGAAATTAGAAGAACATTGAGAGTTCTTCGGGCCAGTTGCAAGAGAAGATCCTGTGAGTCGATGTGGACCTTCCGACCTGCGGGTTTGTTGGGAGGGCGTTGACATCAGGTTTTTCCTACTCACAATTATATCTTGGAGTTTGGTTTAATCCTACACTCTTGCTACCTGACAAGGTAGAGTTCAGGTTTCTGCCTTCGACTTTTCATATTCTCCTAAAAAAGAATATGGTCTTATTATGGGTGACATGTCAGTTCCACTGGATGGGACCAGGTTTGGGCATGGGTTACATAATCTGTCAAAGGATATGTTTGACAAAGATCTTGATCTATCTACTTCCAAATGGAGTAAGATCACGATAATGTGGTCTGATAGTAAATTCAACCAACCGATTTTTGGTAAGTTATTTTTCTCTTCCTACCCTTGTAATAGTTCCTTCTCATCATAGTTGGGAATGAAATCTTCGGAAGAGGTGGCAGGTTATGAGGTCTTTCCTTCCTCTAGGGGAGCTCATTCCAAAACTCCTTGGAAGTTAGGAACCCAAAGGATTCTACTATTGACCTAGAAAATGACTCCGAGCCAAATTCTACATAGTCTTTGGATTCATGGAGGGAGGGTTCTTCTAGTTCTTTGTTGGCCACCTTAGGGTGTGACCCATATCTTCTTCATCCATGAAACTTGAATCAAGGTCATCCTTCTTCATGAGGATTGGGTTTTGTCACATCTAAAGAACCCTATCCGTACAAAGTGGGATGCAAATCGGTGTTGAAACACACCTAAGAAAAATATTTTTGTGAAGTGAATCAGGGCCACTAATGACTTACCTTGGGGATACTTAGAGCAGGTGCAACCCTTTTTTACTTCCTCCATGAAGATAATGTCGATGAACATGAGGGGTCTTAGGGGGAGACTCAAAAACTTTCCCTTTAGAGGTTTATAGGACAAGAACATCTTGACATTGTGTTTATCCAGGAGACCATGGGGTGGTGTGACCTTGTTATTTATGAGCCTAACAAACTTATTCCGGGTTGGGTTTTCCTTGGCTCAGATTTGAACGATTTTTCGGGTGGTATCATTACGATATTTTTTCCTTCTAGAATCCTTATCAATTGTTTCTCTAAGAAATCAAGTTTATTTTCAAAGATCATCTGCAAGGAATTGGATAGGCATTTTTTTCTATGTAATGTATATGGCCTTCATATATATAGGGAAAAATTTTGGAACTATCTTTTGGATCTCCAAGCTATTCATCTAGAGGATATCATTTTAGGAGGGGATTTAAATTTTTCTATTGGTCAGGAGGATATTTGGAGAGAATCTACTTATGAATTTCCCTTGTCACAATTCTTTCTTATCAAACTAGAACTCCTAGGGTTAGTGGACATGGAACCAATCGTTATTATCCAGACCCAGAATAATAACAAGTTTGGTACAAAAGCAAATGGATAGATTCTTGGTACATCACACTCTTCTTTAGAACATTGGTATATATAGGTCGTGGGGTCGACAAAATTCGGTGTCAACACACTCAAGAATGACATGGGGCCCATGCCAAAATAAATGGTAGCATATGAGAAATTGATTTTTAGGCATGTATTGGGTATATCTTCATAACATGAAGTGTGGAAAACTTACTTTAAAGATAAAGCCCACGATTGACTATGACTCTTAGATAGTTCCAAAATGTTAGTATGAATGTAAATATATATTATAATAAAAAATATAAAAGAAAAGGAGCATTTCAACATGTATAACCACCAAGAAAGGAACTCAACAACCTAAGAGGAAGTTTCTCTTGTAAATATATAAATGTAATAATGAAAAAAGAGAAACAACTTTTACTCGGGAAAATAATTTTGTAATTTTTTTTACGAAGTTTGAATAAGGAGAAGCCAGGTTTGGCCAACTTTTATGAGTTCTTTCTAGTGTGGTGAATGAGCTGTGGACAATTCCTACTATTTACTGTAACACCAAGATTACTATAACACTGTGTTTTCTATTATTGACTACTCTTGTGTTGGAAATTCACGTTCTTGCTTTTTCTTTTTTGAAATGTTTTATTTTCTACTATGAGCTTGGAACTATAAACATGAATTTTATTCTAGAATTTTCTTGACTTCATTGTTGTTTATGTATGTTTCTAATGTTATTTCCTAAATATATTTATAATCATGAAGTTTATGCAAATGTATGCTTAGTTATATGTTTATTGGTTTAGATATTTGTTCCTAGCTAGGAAGGTAGATTAGAATTGCATATTGCACATTGTTTTTTCCTAAAAAACAAACGTGGCTTCAATTAATGAAAAGAAAATTTACATTATAAAGGTGCTTTTGTGTTAGGAACAAAAAACAAAACAAGTAGACAAGTTATCCCAAAAATATATAGTTCCCAAGACATTGATCTAAACATTCTTTTGTAAAATGATTCCCAAAATAAACTTGACATGGCATCTGAGAAGAAACACTAGACTTATATATACAACTACTAAACAAAAAAATGGGTGTTGCTTATGTAGAGTAGCACGCCAGACCAAAACTCCTCAATACAAGGAATATTTTTAGGTACCTCCAAAGATAATTTTGATAAAAAGTCTTCCTCTGAATTAAAATATGCAAAGATATGTATATATGATATTTCCTGGAATGATGCAGAGACCAATTCCAATTGATGAACTAAATATAGCAAGGAATTATTGACAATGCTTACTTCATTCAACATCCAATCTATTTCTAGTTTGGATTCCCCCATTACCTGCAACTTGTCCACTCCACATCTGTTGGCACATTTTAGGAAGCCGAACAAGGCATTAATTTTATTGAAGTTGTTCAAACTTGAACCCAAACAAGCTCTATCGGAGAGGTAATGAGTATCAAAAAAATAAATCATGAACCTTATACCACTTTGTAGTTCCGCTCCTTGTGAAGCCCCATCGAAAAAACCCCAAGGAAAATATTTATCAATTTCAAAAGGTTCGAGCACTCGAGATCGAGAAGAATTGTGAACACCTGTAAAATGACTTTCCACCCCCAAATATTTTTGTTCTACCTAAAAGTATGGACGACCTTTTCCTTCAAAGAGTGAATAGTTGCGGGCTATCTAGACCCCCCATAATACTATTGGAGGAAATGACCGAAATTTTTTCAACTAGGGATATTGAAAGCATTCTAAAATACGATTGCTTACATTCCCTTTCATGCACAAATTCGATAATATTATCCTCTTATAGAGATCCTCACATACTTGACAAGTGAATTGACATTCCATAAACAAATGGATAATCGTTTCTCCATTAATTTTGCACAAGTAACACAAGCCCAAGCCTTGACTTCCCCTACTTTGTAACCTATCCAATGTTGGAACCTGCTCTTTGAGAACCAACCATAGGAACAAAAAGCACTTGGAAGGACACTTAATCTTCCAAAACTTCTTAAACCACCAAATATGAATGAAGTTTTCTTCTATCAAAGAAGCTTGATAAACCAAATTTGCAGAGTAGTCACCCCTCGCTGTGTTGTAGGCCCATACAAGTTCATCCTCATCCAAGGAAAGGTGGATATGCACCCTCTTAAGCTTGGACGTGAAACCTTCCCACTTTGGTCTCCATCGATTTATGAGACCGTTGGACACACCGACTACACTAAGAGGGGGGGGGGGTGAACAGTGTAGGGATCCTTTTCCCAAAAATCCTTACTTAACAATCACCATTAACTCATTACTTATTGCTGTCATTTATAACCAGTTAAATGTCAACACATATCAACAACATATATCAGCAATATATCATCAACAAGTCATCACCACAAGGAACACAAAGAACACAAAGAACACAAGATGTATGTACACTTTTATTTTTATTACGGACTACAATCCTTGGGGTTTTTCAACAACAAATGAATAGATTAAAACTCTACAATAGCACCAACTCTATAATGAAATACTCATCTTACACCCTCAGCACAAACAGAGATGAGGAAACAATCCTCAACAGATATCAATCTGTACCATAAACAAGTGCATCAACCATGCACCAACCTGTGCCAAACAACCCATAATCAACCTGTACCATAAACAAGTGCATCCAACCATGTACCAAGTATATACTAATAATGTGTCAACTAGTCATCAACAATGACTCATCAATATGTACCAACATCATCAACTATACACCTCATGTATGTGCCAACTCATCAACTGCTTGTCTCAATAGTTTTGGATTAGTCAACAACCCTAACTTGAAATAATCATAACTTTGTACCTGTAATGAATAAATCTCTGAAACTAATACACAAATTTATTCATTGTGTTTTATGCAATTCCTCTAGGTTTTACTACTTGGAACCTCTCAGAAAAGGAGTTATAGCAAAAATGACATACCTTGCTGAATTCTGGCTTATTTTAGAGAGTGACCTTGTAGAGAGTGCCCCACAAAAAATATTTGTTGAATATATATGAAACTGTTAAACAAAATACTAAAGACTTTAATATAACCAACACAATTGGTCTCACTAAATTTGGATCTGTTATGAATAATTTATGACGTTTTTACTCGAAACACATGTTTTAGATTAGTTTCAGGACAAACCACAAACCCTATTTTCCACGGAGTTTATCTCCAAAAATAAAACGACCCACAAGATGAATTTTTTACCACCGATACTTGGATATGTTTACTAAATGGAATATCAATCTCACAATCTGAATCATTATATAAATTTTTTTATTACGAAAATGGTGAGATGACCTGTAAATAACATACCTTAGAAAGCATCATGAAAATAATCTATCCTCCCTTGAATTCCTGCCCTCTTTTCTTCACCTTCCCTCTGAAATTCATCTTAGATATCCTTTGGTTACCTCAATCACCTATATATCTTCAGTATTCTCAAGTGTTCCACACTAAAAATGCTCAATAATCTCTCACAAGAAGCTCTCCACCAATACTCCAAAAGATATTCTCACAAGAAGCTCTCCATTGATCCACAAAAAGGATGAACTACAAGAGACCATTGCTATCTTATTTATACTTTCATCCTCTAGGTCACTTAAACCATTTCTAGTTCACTTAACCTATTTTCCTTATTTTAGGGTTAACCACTTTCCATAAATAGAAAGTTCTCCAATACTTTATCATTTAAATATTCCTTCTTGATTTTAATACTTTATCAATAGAATATTCCTTCTGATTTATCAAATTTACTCATCATTTTAATTTTATCTCTATTATTTAAATAATCCAATCTTTGAATTTTTCACTTTACTTTATCATTCAAATAATGATTTCTTCTTTTGTAATACTTAACTCATTTCTAGCCACTTAACTCCATTTCTAGGTCACTTAACCCATTTCTAGGTCACTTAACCTATTTTCCTCATTTTAGGGTTAACTGCTTTCTCCATAATTAGAAAGTTCTCCATTACTTTATCATTTAAATATTCCTCTTATTGATTTTGTCACCTCAATTTAATCATTTAAATAATCTTCTTGACTTGGTCACTTTACTCTTTATCATTTAAATAACATTTCTTCTTTAAGGTCACTTTGACTCTTTGACCAGGGCTTCAAGCCTTCATATGGGGGTCCTTCAACTTCAGCACATAACTCTCAAAACGAGAGGAGTTATGTGACATTCCACATACCACTAGAAATGGCATGACAAACACTCATCCACCAGATAGTTTCACCCAACAATTTCCTTTGATCTTCATCTCATTATTCCACATACAAGCATGGGTCCCAACCATTCTTCTAGGATAACTCCAATCCCAGTTGCTCTCCCGTGAGGGGATTTCTACCCATAAGGGGACCACTTTTGGAGTTCATACATTTTGCACATTATCAATCAAGATAAGACATGAAATAGTATGGGCTGGGTCCTCCAACCTTTCTTCTAGATACCCCAACTGCAGAAAGTGCCTTCCCGAGGGCTTTCTCAACACATAGAATCCTTCACTTTGGAGTTCATATCCATTTGTACACTTTATCATCATGCTAAGACACAATGAGTCATCTATATACATTTTTCCAACAATACATTATATACCAATGAAACCAGCTTATCGATCCATTTTCATCATCATGTATCACTGACAACTCATTGATCCATCTTCACTGCTATCAATGACAACTCATCGGGATCCATCTCACTATATCAATGACAACTCATTGATCCATCTTCATCTGCTGCTTTCATCAAGCATAATACATATTTACATTACATCAATCAATCAACTTTGACATCAATCAATCAATTTTACATCAATCAATCAAACCATTGGCATCAATGACAACATGATCCAACACCTTTGGCATTGATGGCAATACTAAACATTGATGTCAACACCAATTACCAATTATTACTGTCAACATGTAGATAATGTATACCTACATCAATATTCAATGTGACCATCTCTCCCAAATGTGACTATCTTCCCAATCAATAATCACCAATCACATCAATGTGACTACTATCTCCCCTTTGACATCAATGGAAAGGCCATTTTCCTTGGGCCTTCCCCTTTCTGAACTTTCCTTTGGGATGCTCCTCCTGTCTGAGTGCCTTTGATATCTTTTGACACATCTCCCCTTTTGAACAAGGGATATCACTCTAATGTAATGCTGAAATACATCGAACATACCCCCTCTCCGGGGACCACCGCCTCCTAGAATTGCGCCCCTCCGTGTTCTTCTTCTTCAAATATAGGGCCTTCAGGCATATTAAGACTGAGGCAAATATCTCGTCCTAGAATCATGGGAAAGAAGAAATTCCCCTGCGGGTATGTCTCCCCTATATTCTCTATGAGATGAACAATGTGCTACCACTATAATATGCTTGGGACTTGTTTATGCATCAAACTCATGCTATACCAAGCATCATGAAGCAAAAGATATGTCAATAATGAAATAAAGAATCACATGTATAAAATATCAACCAAGCACATCCTGGTACAAAATGTGTGCTCATCATGCACAACACCTATGTACATCAGCCATGTACATCAACATCGTGCAATGTGCCAAAATATATCACCATGAAATGTATCAATCATATTTTCACTAATATGCCAACCATGTGCATCCACCAATATGCCAACCATGTGCATCCACCAATATTCCAACCATGTGCATCTACCCCATATGCCAACCATGCATCTACCAATATTCCAAATCCATGTGCATCTACTGATATGCCAACCATGTGTATCTACTAATATACAACTATGTGTCATATCATCACTCATGATATGTCTCCATCATGAACCAAGTGCTGCTAACGTGTATCTTAAACAAATACCAATTGTTGTGTTGCTCAAGTAGTACCAATGATGTAGTATAATCAAGCATATGACATCTTAAGTGAGTGTACAAAACATGTATTAATTATAGATCAAGCTATGAATCATCAATGATGTACAAAATAACCACCTCTATCAAATCACCAACCACATGTCCTAATGTGTATCCCATCCATATGCTAAATGCATGCATCAAGCTTTCCAACAAGTAAGCTCTTAATACATCATCAAGATATATCACATAACCAAGGTGTCATAACTTCACAATCATAACCAACATTGTTCTTCAACAAAAATGCATCAATCCATACACATGTGGGTTAAAGCATGCACCTTATTTTATTTTACATCATCAATTTTACATAATCCAATATAGAATCATGAAAATCCTGCAACAAACAAAGTGTCAGAATCTACAATAAACAATGTTAGAATCTGCAACACCAAGTTATACCAACATATCAAGCTTCAATCCATGTGCATTGCCTTTTCCCAAGGGTTTACCACATAATGTCAAGCTTCAATAATAGATCGTGGTATGTACAATTCTAATTCATTAAAGGTCATCCTGCATGTATGATGACACCACTTTCACCAAGCATGCCTCAGGATAAACACACACTTTGAAACCTCTTTCATTCATAATTTCCACGCTTCTTCTTCACCCACTTCAGAGGTCCCTTTCTCCTTAGATATTGAGCCTCGAAAGCATCCATATTTTCCAACATGTCTCCCTTTCTTACTTCATTCCTTTCTAGCCATGCCATGCAAAGCCCTCATCATGGAATTTCTTCTGTGTTCCAACAATCCTGGGATTTATTTCCAAATCCACTGCAAGACCAACAACTTCTCATGTGTGTGTGAATCAACAATGTGTCCTACTTGATCACATCTCCAACACCTTATGGTGTTATAGTAACATTCCATTTACATCTCCTTTCATAGAGATCTACAATCAAAAGATCTAGACCATATTCCACACATGAATAACAATGCCCATGAGAAATACCTTCATACCTTTGCTTTGATGTCACAAGAATACTCCCTGGATGTCTCCTTTCTTTGTTATTTTAACTTTTCTACCTTGTGTAGATGTTTCATTCTATAAACATTTTCTTACTTTCAATGGAATTAGCTTCTTTGAGAATGTCAACATATGTAGCTTCTTTGCATCCAAGACCTGATTTGTCACATGATGACCTTTGACTTTACAAGATCTCATACAAGATTCGTAAGCTATTCAATACCACTACTTTTCACCCATTTACAACAATTTCAGCTTCCTAACTACTTACACTCTTCCTTTTCATTTACTGATTCTTCCAATAGTCTCTCCATTCTTTGGATTTTCCAATTTGGGTCTTGAGATGGACAATGGTTTCCAAAACTTCTATGAACTGACTACCACATTTATATATCTTTCCATTCTTTGTTTCCAGATCTCTTCTTCCTTTCTCTTCAATTTTAGTCTTATTGCTCTCTCTGTTCCTTGAGCATTTCCTTTAATTTCAAAACATACTTTTGATCCTTCTTAAGAAACTTCTTAGTGTTATACAAAAGATAGTTATAGTCTATATAATAGGTGATCACTTATATCATATGGAGAAACCTCTTCAATTTTCTTTGAAGTTTTAATAGATTTTCTTTTATTATTTTCATGGGATAATTACCATCAAACTTTACACAACTGGTGCTTTACATCTTCTTCTTCACTTTTATAGAAAAATTCATCATCATCACTGCAATCAAGGGTTTTGAGGGTTCTTTACCTTCATTTGAAATATTTAATGATCTTCCTTTGTGCTATCATCACCGGATTCTTTATTTTCACTTGAAATATTTTCAAGATCACATTTAGAAATAATACAATCAAGGGTTTTTGGAGATTCTTGACCTTCATTTTTCTTGATGGAGATGTCTTTAGTGTATACCTTTTTTCATTGGTATGTCTTCTCTATATTTAACCATATATCTTTCACGGAAGTGCATTGTCCCATGATCTCTTTGATAGGTCTTGAGAGTTCACTAAGAATGGTCTTGAGATCCAATGACATCATTCTTTCTTATCCTCTTCCCTTTGAGCTGCAAACTTTGACTTGTTCTTCAATGGAACTGATCCACCAATTTTTTCCTTCCAGCCTCCTATTGTCTTCACTCTCATCTCTATTCTCCAAATAGAATAGTTTTCCCCATCAAGGATTGGTATTTCATCATCCATTGTGTGTATATGGATCTCCTCTTCTCAATCTTGTTAATTCTTGTAGTGAATACCCACTCTGATACCACCACAATAATCGAACAGCACCAGAGGGGGGAACAATGTAGGCTTTTCCCAAACTCCTTAGTTAACAATCACCATTAACCCATTACTCATTTCTGTCATTTATAACCAGTTAAATGTCAACACATATCAACAACATATATCAGAAATATCTCATCAACAACAAGTCATCACCTCATAAGGAACACAAAGAACCCAAGATGTATGTACAATTTTTCTTTTTATTACAGACTACAATCCTTGGGGTTTTCAACAACTGAATAAAGTACAACTCTACAAGAGCACCATATATATAATGAAAGACTCATATTACACACCCTCAACACTGCCGTATATATATATATATATATATATCATCACCAAACAACTCAATAGATATCAATTTGCACCATAAACAAGTGCACCAACCATGCCACAACCTGCGCTAAAACAACCAGAATCAATCAGAAATTACAAATAAGTGCATCCAACCATGTAATAAGTATATACCAATCATGTGTCAACTACTTCATTAAAATGACTCATCAATATGTACCAACATCATCAACTATACACCCTATGTATGTTCCAACTCATCAACCGCTTGGTTCCCAATCATGACTAGTTTTGGATTAGCTCAAAACCCTAATTTGAAATAATAATTATAATTTTGTAATCAATGACAGTATATTAAACTGATAGAAAATGTTCTTCATTGTGTTTTTGTGAAATTCATCTAGGTTTCACTCATCACTTGGAACCTCTCAGAAAAGGGGAGTTATAGAAAATGGCATACCTTGTCAATTCGCTTATTCTAGAGAGCGACTGTATAGAGCTGGCCCAAATGAAATATTTGTTGAATAGATATGAAATTGTTACATAGAATACTAAATACTGTATTACATAGAATACTACATACTGTAATATAACCAACACAATTTTGTCTCAATTAAATTTGGATCTGTTATGAAAAGTTATGACGCTTTTACCCTAAACACCTGCTTTAGACTAGTTTCTCGTGACTAGCCACAAACTTATTTTCCACAGAAGTTTATCTCCAAAAAAATAAAACGACCTTAATAAGATGAATTTTTAAATATAGATACTTGGATATGTTTCTCAATGGTATAGCAATTTCTCATGGTCTTAATATTACAAAAAATTATTAATAAAAATGATGAGATGACTTGTAAATAACATACCTTTAGAAAGAACATGAAAATAATTTATTATCCCTTGAATTCGCCCATTTTATTCACCTTCCTCTGAAATTTGGCTTATATATAATTTGGTTACCTCATTCACCTATATATATTCAATATTCCTGCAAGTGTTCCACACACCAAAAAATGCTCAAGAAGCTCTCACAAGAAGCTCTCCATCATACTCCAAAAGATATTCTCACAAGAAGCTTCCATTGATCCACACAAAAATCATGACTCACAAGAGACCATTGCTATCTTATTTATACTTTCATCCTCTAGGCTCAATTAACCCATTTTTAGTCACTTAACCCATTTCTAGGTCACTTAACTCCTATTTTCCTTATTTTTAGGGTTAACCACTTTCCATAAATAGAAAGTTCTCCAATACTTTATCATTTAAATATTCCTTTCCGATTTTGTCACCTTTACTTTATCATTTCTTGATTTTGTCACTTTTATTATTTAAAGAATCCACCCCGACTTTATTACTTACTTTTATCATTTAAATAATGATTTCTTATATTTATCACTTAACCCATTTCTAGGTCATTTAACCTATTTTCTCATTTTAGGGTTAACCACTTTCCATAATTAGAAAGTTCTCCATTACTTTATCATTTAAATATTCTTCTTGATTTTGTCACCCCACTTAATCATTTAAATAATCTTCTTTACTTAGTCACTTTGTACTTTATCATTCAAATAATGATTTCTTATTCTAGGTCACTTTGACTTCTTAGACCTTTGTGGGTTTGGCTTTACATGGGGCCCTTCATCTTCGTAAGGCCATAACTTCAAACCGTGAGGAGTTATGGATATTCCACATACAATCACCAAAAATGGCATGAAAACACTATCCATCTAGGATATTTCACCAACAACTTCATTGAAATTCAACTCATTATTTCACATATAAGCATGGGTCCTCCAACCACTTTCAGGGAGGAACTCAATCTGCAAAGCGTCTTCCGTGAGAGCTTTCACCATAAGGGGACCACCTTTGAGAGTTCATCCATTTGTGCACTTATCAATCATCACAGATAAGTACAATAGAGAGCATGGGTCCTCCAACCATTCTTCTAGGATAACTCAATCCACAAAGCATCTTCCGTGAAGGATTTCTCACCATAAGGGGACCACTTTGGAGTTCATCCATTTGTGCACCATATCAATCATGATAATACAATAATGATCTCATCTATACATTTTTCCAATTCATCATATACCAATGAAACCACATCGATCCATCTTCATCATGTATCAATGACAACTCATTGATCCATCTTCATCATATCAATGACAACTCATTGATCCATCTTCATCATATCAATGACAACTCATTGATCCATCTTCATCATATCGATGACAACTCATTGATCCATCTTCATCTATGATTTCTCATCATGGATAATACATATTACATTAAATCAATCAATCCTTTGACATCAATCAATCACTTGACATCAATCAATGTCATCAATCAATCAAACCATTGGCATCAATGACAACATGATTCAACAGATACGAAGTTTATCAATCGAGAGCCAACCTTGACTCCACATGGAAGACAATCCAGGATCAATTATTTTGAAAAGCATACACTTACTTGATAATCTAAGGTGATTGACCATTTCCTCATGTAGAATAACTACATTTCTACAATCGACGTAGCATCAACACTGATTCTTACTTGTTTCCCGACCCAACCTCCCATGCTAGGTACTTACCTATAATTGGGAATTATTGCGCTAAGGTTTTCCACTGAGTTGAGGATGTAGGGATACCTTTTATTGGCTGATGGATCCACTCAATGATATTTCCATCTGATATGTATTTGTCTAATAAAATTATGTGCCACAAACTATCCCTTGTTTAAAAAGTTCTGAGAGATTTAGCTTCCAATTTTTGACTAAAAATAGAGATGTTTTTTATCTCCCACCCTCTGATAATTTTGGGCTTGGAGAGGATCTTCCAACTGGATAAATGGGAACCCAAGAAATTTGGCCTCCCCTTTCATAAATAATTGAAACACAATTTACAGATCCTAGACACAATGTGTTTAGGAATCTTAACCATCAAATGCCAGTAGATTGGCATCACTTCAATGACACATTTGATGAGCACCCCCTTGAGACCCATCTCTTACACCATAATTTTAATTGCTTCTCCATTTTGTTTAACAACCAACACCAGTTTGTAATTCCATAATTGTTGGGATCAATAAAAAACCCAAGATACTAGAGGCCATCCTCGATATTCTTTGAAGGAAAAGGGAGCAAGTTTTATAGTTCTCCCCTCTACACCCCCTCATCTCTTGGAAAATAGATATCAGATTTGGAAACATTTATGACCATGCCCATGGCATAAAAAAAAAACTTCAGAATCTCCTGCAAAGTCCTTCCTTCATTACTACCACACACATAGAATATCAAAACATCGTCTACGAAAAGCAAGTGAGATAGTCTTACATTTCTTCCAACTTATAATCCCTGAAAACGATGCTTGCATTTAACATAATTTAAGTGCCTACTTAAACCATCAACCACCAGAAAGAATGGGTATAGAGAAAGAGGACAACCCTGATGCTAACCATGTTCTGGGAAAAATAAAGGAGAATTTGCACCATTTATCAAAACAACAAACGATACCAAAGACACACACACCATTATCCAATTTACCATGCATAACTCAAAATCAATGTGTAGAATAAGCAATCTAAGAAACAACCATGAAACCCAATCATATGCCTTTGGAAAATTTATTTTCATGACAGATATTGGTCAACAAGATAATTTGATAGAACAAATTCCTTCTTGTGCTAAAGTAATTGCGTTGTGGATGAGCCGACCTAAAAGGCAGAAAATAGAAGAACAAGAGGAAAATGAAGACCAAAGATCACAAGATGAGTCATAACCATTTGTTATCACTCAAAGAAACCCTTATCTCTTAGAAAATATAGGCATTTATAGCCTTTTACAATCGGTTTTTAAGATCCTGAAAACTTGGATCTGTATCTAAAAATAGAAAATAAAACTAACTAAATGCAATTGATAAACAAAGACTAGTTCCTAGAACTCGAACTGTCTTCTATGTCAATCTTGACATCTATACTTCATCAGCTTTAGGACTCTGTTGTGTCGTGGAAAGGTAAAGGCACCTGTCTTCTATAGCTGGACTCCTTTAATTAACCATAATCGAAACTTTAGGTGACCAATTTAGCATTTGGTCTTCAAACTCTCCACGAATCTCTGATGCTAAGTGTTTCTTGATTAAGTGGTTAAACCTTTGATGCTCTCAAACCCCTTTTAAATACTTGAAAATTTCCTTTCTTCAGCTTAGCTTTCAAAAATTTCTTTTTGTGCTTTCACCAGCTAATTCACTTTATGATCTGCTGGTTAGCTGGTGAAAGTTCTACCTTTCACTAGCCAACTGGTTGTAAATTTACCCTTTGCGCTGGTGAAAGTTCTGTCTTGGCCAAAAAGGAAACTTCCACCTCCAAAACTGTAGTTTTACCAAAAACTTAGTGTGTCTTTGATTTATCTCCCTGCATATTCACAACAACCTGGGCTAGTACCTGTAGATCTGGATGTGACTTATGCTTCTGCTTCAATTTCTTAATTTTCCTCTTAAGGCATTTTGCTAACCACCATAAACTGTTATAGTCCTTGGTGATTTTTTTCTTTTTCTTTTTGTCTTTGATACTCTCATGAGCCAACTTCTCAAATGCTGCATTTGTCTCTGCAAAATTGTCAGACAGGGATTTGTATCTTGCCTTGATTACTCTTTCCAAAACCTCCTGTTGAGCAATCACCTCTTTCAGTTGCTTAATTTTTTGTGATTTCTTTGAATTTTTTTCTCTTTGATGTTTCACCTTCATCAATGGGAGTAAAAGTCTCACAGTCTTGTGCAAATTCCATGTAGTGTTCAAGGCTTTTAATGGCTGGAATTTCATCTTCTTGTTCTGGCTCTGTTTTCGAGTCTGTGTATGGTAGATTGAGAATATTTGTCTTGTTCACTGTAGGCTGCTTTGAATTTGTTTCAAAATCTAATTTTTTCTTTGCTCTTTGAGACTTTATGCCGAACATCCTATCCTCTGGTGGTCCTAGAAGGGATCTCCTCCTCCTTGAGCTGCTCTGAGGAGTTAATTTCTTTTTCCCAGCTTTCTTCTGCTCATTCATGGGTTGAGTTTGGGTCTCAAAACCTTCCCAAAAAAGAAAATGTTGCCAAGTCCTTCCTCTTTGTCTTAGTTCTTCTAGGATTATCAATTTGATCAGGCCGAAATGATAAAGAGTGTTTTTCATACTTAGAGGTTCATCCCTAATCTTTTTACATACTTTGGTTAGGCTTTTGTGAAAGAAGAAAGGTAAATTCAGGAGAGTCTTCCCTGTGAAATGATCTAAGAGTTTGAAATGATATAGCATCAGCTTATCATACTTTCCTTCTGAGGTTATATAGAGTTGAATTCCTTTGAATAGGTCTTTCCATTCATCCTCCAGATGAGAAACTGACATGCTTTTCTTCCAGGTGATATTTCTGAATTCTGCCTTAAGGTATGCTTTGAAATTCAGATTCTTGGTTGCTTTTGTCTTAAACCAGCTCTGGCCTAATCTAGGTAAGCTGGTTGCTGTGGCAATGGCGGCTTCATTAACTATCATTTCTATAGAACCCACACTAGCTCTGTTTCCATCATATGATTTAGCAAATGCTTCAGCTGTTGTTTGGTGGCAACCATTTTGTAACCTTTCAACATAACCCATGCAACCTGCGTCTGAGAAACATTTTTGCACATCTGGATGTGACTATAAGAAAGACAGGTTATCCAATTATTTCCTCAGTAATAAACCACTTTGTTTCCTTTCCATCTGTAACTCGAACCTCAGACAATTGGCAAACAATGTTACGGTAGTTTCCCGATTGAGCCAAGGTTTGGCGTTGGTGAAAACTCTCGGTGTTGCCAATTCAAATATGGAACCATAACATATTGCCTGTGAACGATGCGTGTTCAAAATATGAAGTGCCGATTTGATGTCGCTGGTTGAGTAGTACTGCTCCTTTACCCATGACGATGAATGTGAATTCGTCATTTCCAACGCCATCATTGTTGAAGCATGCATTCACGAACACGATCCACCATAATATTTGATTTAGACGTGCATAATAGAATCCTCATCATCATTCTCTTCCACCAACGCCTCATAATAATTATGTGACGTGTGTCGAGCGTGTCATCTTTTTGATTTCTGAAATCGTGGAAGAAAAACACATGTTTCGTGATTTCACCAGCTAACTGTCTGTGAGAAAGTACTCCTTAACTGTTGAAACTCGCCTCTTTCACCAGCTAACATCAACCTTGCAACACGCGTTACCTGTTGAAAATATTTTCAAGAAATTTTATAGAAAAGACCTTTATGGATCAACTTATTTCTAAGGCATGAATTTAAAAACTAAGTTTTGACACTAGAAGAAATTAAAAACAAATATAGAAACCTACAGATGACCATGCTATCACCTACAAAATGAAACCAAGTGACTGATTCATTTTGGGAGCTAACACCATTGATAAAAGAACATGGAGTGGCTGTAGAGGTTTCATCATGAGAAAATTCTGAAAACTTGGGAAATCAAAATGAAAAAGAAGCATTAGAGGAAGAAAAAATAAAGCAACTAGATCACTTTCATTAGTTCATGACTATCAACAAACAAGGTGTAAATATTAAACAAAAATATTCTCCCCAAAATATATGATCAAGGGCCAACTCAGACAAGATTGTTGTCTGCTATGGATTATGAAAAAGACAAATTAAATATAACAATACTAGAATCTAAAGATCAAAACAAAGTCACTAATATCTCTATTGATTTATATGCAATCAACCCCATTAATAAGATGGATCTACACATGCAAAGTGGTGAAATGATTAACAAATATATTATGATTACTTCTATTGGTTTGAAGAAATTGCAAACAATGATTGAAAAGATTCGAGGTCAATTCAAATTTGAAAAGTTGGCAAACAAGACTAGGCAAATGAGAGTAGAGGAGCTTGAACAATGGGTGATCGATTTAGGAACAAATCCACAAGATGCAACATTAGTGTTGGATTACTAAGAGGGGGGTGAATCAATATTAGAATTTTTTAATCCTTTTTAACCACAGTATATAAGTGTTGTTAAATTTATGATCAATTTACCAATATCATTTAACAAGTGTAGAATAAATAAACCATGAACAATGAGCAATCATACACATACACAATACACCAATATTTTTACGTGGAAACCCAATGTGGGATAAAACCACATAATGTTTTTTCTTATATGTCCTTAAGAAGTACATTCATTGGAAGCACAAACTTTATTTTTTCTCCAGCCGCAACTGGAAGGAGGCTCCAAACCCCTATATTCTTAGGATACAACCTAAGGGAAGATCCAACTCCCCAATTATATGGCTCCAACCAGAAGGAGGGATACAACCCCCTATGTTCTCCGACTACAAATGGAAGGTGGCTATAACCACCTATCCTTTCCCCTTCTAACCACTCTGAAATATAAGTGTCAAATAACTGATGAAACCACTGTCACTCTGTCACTGTAAACCTGTACCAATCTATACCAACAACTTGTAGTCAACCTGTACCAATAACCTGTAATCAACATGTACCAATAACATGTAATTAACTTGTACCAATAACCTGTATCGACATGTACCAACAAATTGAACCAATAATATGTTCAATAGATCAGATATGATAACATAGATCTCCTACCTAATATCATAAGAATATAACTCAAACCATGTGAAACTATGTCTGTCTAGTCACGTGCCATACATATGTAAACAATCATAATCATGTATAATAAACCCTCACATCAACCAAACATCAAACCCTCACTGTTATGCATCCTCAAACTATACCAACAACTTCAACAACACACCTCAACCATGTACCAAGAAATAAAAAAATATGCCTCGACAATCGACCCAACAAGATGTACCAATGATAAATACCAGACATACCAACACTATATTTCTATAGATCTATCTCATATAGTATGTGCAATACAACCAACAACCTCTCTAGGGAAAATCCTCAATCTCCCATAACCATATCTCATGTAAACAACAATATCCAACTACACATAAGAATATAACATACCTTTTTGATCCTGTAGCTTGATCTGTCGTACCTGAACACTGTCACACTTTCTATAACCTCTGCAACCTGAACCATGCCTCAACCCTCAGTTATGGTAGTGCCTCATGTGACATAGGTGAGGTTTCAAATGGGGCCTCGCATGACAGGCTCTACCCAACCCGCGGGGGTGCCTCGCGGGACATCTACTGGGTGACCCGTGGGGATGACCCTAACTAGGGTTTTTCACGATCTTTTCACACTACACTATGGCCACAAATTTTTTTCGTCACTCTAACTTCGCTTCCTCATACTTGCACAACTTTAGATGTATCAATTAGTACCTGCAATAAGCCTTTCAAAATAATAGATATTCAATGTGCTCAATAGGTGCTAATAAGAGAACCTTTCTCTCTTATTTATACTCTCCAAGTAGCTTCCTTTAGGGTTTATCTTCTAACTATTTTACCCAACTTCCTTCTTTTAGGGTTAACTCACTTTCAACTACTTTACCCACTTGAAACCACTTTACCATAAATAGTAAACTCACCACTTCTTGTTGCAACTAATTTATTTTTAATTATTTTCTTATTGCAACAACTTAACTCATGATTAACTCCTAGTTACAACCATTTTGACTATTAAATTTCTTCTAGGATCTTCTAGATTAATTTGACTTCTTTGACCTTCTAGGGGCTTCTAGATAAATCATGAGGGTTCTCCAAATTCACTAAGCCATATCTCTTCAACCGTGAGGAACTACGTGATGGACAACATATCACTGGAAATGACACAAAATGTGCTATCCATCTAGAACAATCTCTCCTACAAATTTACTGATCTTCATTACATTATTCCTCAAACAAACTCAGGTTCCTTAACCACACTGTTGCAGCTACTGGACTTGCTTCAAGGGTTGACATCAATGACAACCAAACCAATTAATGAACATTCCCCCCCTTTGGCATTGATGGAAACACTCTGAATCAACACTTAAGTCATGTCACTCATGCTCCCCTTGTGACCATCACTCCCCCTGGAATCAAGCCTCTGTGATTTTCTCTCCATGCATCTGACAAATCTCTCCCCCTTTGACATCAATGACAAAGGTAAATTCCCGTCGAGGTTGCTCCCCCTGACTGAACACTCCTTGGGGTTGCTCCCCCAAACTAAACTGTCCTCTTTGGGGTTGCTCCCCCTAACTGAACTATCCTCTTCATAGTGATTCCTCATATAAATATATGACATATAAGAAAAGCATTCAAAAGTCATTGTGGGGCATAAACTATTCCAATTTTCTGGCGAAGATACTCAAAAGCTTCCCTTGGAAGCGATTTTGTAAATATATCTGCAATCTGTTCTTTAGTTCCAACATACTCAACTCTGTTTTTCTCTACAACCCGTTCTCATATAAATTGAAACTCAATTGGATTGTGCTTAATCTTGGAGTGCATAATTGGATTCTTTGAGATGCCGATGGATCTTGTTTTATCACAAAATATAGGAATGGCCTCATCATACTCAACCTGTATATCTTTCAATGTTTGTTTTATCCATAGAACCTGTGTACGACATGTTTTTGCTGCTATATAGTATGATTCGACTGTAAACAATGATANTCTGTGATTTTCTCTCCATGCATCTGACAAATCTCTCCCCCTTTGACATCAATGACAAAGGTAAATTCCCGTCGAGGTTGCTCCCCCTGACTGAACACTCCTTGGGGTTGCTCCCCCAAACTAAACTGTCCTCTTTGGGGTTGCTCCCCCTAACTGAACTATCCTCTTCATAGTGCTTCCTCATATAAATATATGACATATAAGAAAAGCATTCAAAAGTCATTGTGGGGCATAAACTATTCCAATTTTCTGGCGAAGATACTCAAAAGCTTCCCTTGGAAGCAATTTTGTAAATATATCTGCAATCTGTTCTTTAGTTCCAACATACTCAACTCTGTTTTTCTCTACAACCCGTTCTCATATAAATTGAAACTCAATTGGATTGTGCTTAATATTGGAGTGCATAATTGGATTCTTTGAGATGCCGATGGATCTTGTTTTATCACAAAATATAGGAATGGCCTCATCATACTCAACCTGTATATCTTTCAATGTTTGTTTTATCCATAGAACCTGTGTACGACATGTTTTTGCTGCTATATAGTATGATTCGACTGTAAACAATGATACTGATGACTGTTTCTTGCTTAGCCAAGATACCAAACACTCACCCAAGTAGAAAACTACTCCACTTGTACTTCTTCGGTCATCAATGCAACCTGCCCAATCTGCATCTGTGTAGGCAATAAGTGATAGATACTTTCCTTTTGGATACCATAATCCAAACTCTTATGTACCCTTGATATATATGAATATCCTCTTTACTGCCAAAACATGTGATTCCTTTGGTGTTGCTTGAAATCATGGCACCTGTCCAACTTCCTGCATTACATCTAGTCTGGATGTTGTCACATAAAGTAAGCTGCCAATCATTGATCTGTACTTCCTCTGATCTATAGCCTTTGAATCATCATATTTTCTTAACTTACAAATGGTTTGCATAGGATTATTGACTGGTTTTCAGTATTCCATTCCAAACCTATTTATAATTTATCTGATATACTTGGTTAGAGAGATAAAAATCCTTGGTTGCTTTGACATATATGAAGACCCAAAAAGAAAGATAATTCTCCAAGTAATGACATTTTTGTTTGACAACACAGATATTCCAACATAGGATGAACACCTTAAGTAACCACTCACATAACCAAATCAAATATCAACACATCAATGTTTTCACATGCTAAAACCCCTAGGGGGGAAAATCCACGGCCCCAGTGAACACAACCACTTAGAGTAGTTTATTAATGCAAAAGAAAAAGATTACAGAGAGATTTTACAATAGAGTTTCTCACAATCGATCATCGACAAATGACCCTCCATGCTATTTAAATAGAGATCATGGACCAATCGCGTGTTAAGCCACAGATCAATGGCTGTTAAGATCGAGGAGAACATGAACCGTCAGATCACTCTATGTTGGGAACATATCGTGACCGTCGGATTTCCTAACTACAAATGCATACTAATGCATACTAA
Organism: Picea sitchensis; assembly: GCA_010110895.2. Lineage (NCBI taxonomy): Eukaryota > Viridiplantae > Streptophyta > Pinopsida > Pinales > Pinaceae > Picea > Picea sitchensis. Next base: position 320,502 of record SNQJ01S0010453.1, read on the forward strand.
CAAAACACACTAAGAAACACACTTTTACCTAATGACATATTAGACTAAGTAGATCTTAACTAACTCCTAAGTGTCTAAATATCCTAACATCCCCCCTTAAGAACAACTTGGGATAGGATTGA
>SNQJ01S0010453.1:321796-338498 GCA_010110895.2 Picea sitchensis
GTTAGATAGAGTTTATTGTTTTTTGCATTATTGTCTTCATGAAAGAGTGTTAGTACTGAGTCTCTGTTTGAGAGTAAGGGTCCTGTTCTCTAATTGCAAGACAGTTGTTCTTTCCCAATGCAATGTTATTTTAAAATGTAATCCAGGATTCTTAAATTGAATTGCAATAGGGAGATTGCTTTCCTGTGATTTAATTCAGAGCTTCAGTCTACTCCAGCAAGTATAGATAGAATGATTTTCTTTACTACAACACTAAGTGCTTTTGGAATTGAGCATATATAGTGCGTGGCTATCTTTGAAACAAAAGACTTCCCTGGGTTGATAATTTATGTTTCACTTGGTTGTTTGAAATTAATTAAGCAATTATAGTGACCAACAGTAATAATTTTTCACTTCTACCGGAAGGAAAACCCTGACACACTCGCCATTGTCGTCATTGATTAGGCACTTTTGTGTGTTCGTGTGGTTGATGAGACATTGAAGAAATTCTATACAGGGAAACATCGAGGTCCTACTCGCTACCATGTGCAAGTATGACAGTCTGATATTTGGAAAAACTTCATCGTCAAGCTTTCTTATGTCGGGGTCGTTGTGCGAGGTATATTCTGGGAATTCTTCTTGATTGATCTTCTTGAAGAGTTATCCCCAGTGTAGGAGTGTCGCCTTTCCCCCTATGTTTGCCTCTATTTCTCCAAAGGTCGGAGGTTGAGTGAAACTCTTCTTGGTGGATGTTCTGATGACTGGTTTCAGCGTTGGATCAAATTCTAATTGTTTTGTTGGCCCCGGGGATGAGCCTTCTCCTACCTTTGGTTCTTTCATCTTGGGTGCCCTCGATGATCGCCTAGTACTTGGTTTATTTAGAGGCATTGTTCCTACAACTGAAATCAATCCTTTACGACCTGTGCACTAAGTGATATTGGATATTTAACATATACAATAAGTGAAAAAACAGAAAATCTGGACTGGTACATACCTATAATGCTTGTTAGACTTTGTAGTTTGATACTCACATCAGAATATTTTGAATTACTTGTCTTATTCTTCTTGATGCTCTGAAACACCTTAGCGTGCAAAATAATCTTGTTTACAATGGCTCAAAAGGATTTAATGGAGAAGAACCTATCGTTCGTATCAACCAATTAATTCGGGTGATGAGTGAAATTCAAAAAAATCTACCACCGAATCTCTGTAATTTAATTCATCATGGGTTGATGGCGGAGACGCGGAGGGTGATGTGTTGTATCAGTAAATTAAAACAGTCATTTTGATTCACGCACGAATTAGGAACTAATGCGATATTTGGAATTAATTAGTCCTTTAAATGCTCCAGATTGCAACGTATCTAGCGCTAAAATGTCCCATCGTGTCACTTTCCTAGTGGGTGGATCGGGGGTCGGCGATCAAGATTAAACCTATATCGTATTTTCCTTTGGGTTAGCATCCTCAAAACTCTTGATGCCAAAAAATTTCGGGGGGTCGAAAATCAGAGACCACTTGTAGCATGGCCCGAATGTTCGTCGCAGTTTGGTCTCCTCCATTTCACTAAGCGCGTCGGGTATCGGTCATCGGCGATATCATTTCTTTCTTCATTAACGTTTACTCTCTTCGTCATTTACCGACGTCGAAGGGGATTGGTTGTCATCGATATCCTTGTGTGATGTTTTTTGAGAAAGAAAACTTCCTTTTGCGGATTCCGATGAAGATCGGTGCTCGACGACTGTGGTTTTTTCAAGTATTTTTCCTTCATCTTTTAAACCCTTCCGATGCCAGATTTGGGCGCATCGGGTGAAATTTCCTGGCTATTGATTCCTTATTTAAGTGTTAAGTCTTTTTTTTAATTCATGAGTTTTCATAGATTCAAACAAACTTTGGAAGACTTAGTGAGAGTTACAATGATAAGCAAAGGAAACATTTTTCATAATTAAGTCGAATTAGATAGTGCAAGAGATCAAGTGGTACCCAAAAAGTAAAATTCAACATAGTATTTTTAGGGTGTGTTGAGTGCTCAACAGGTGGCTTTGTCAGCTTCTGGTGGAGCAAGGGACGAGTCGGTCGAGGTGGTCACCAGGGGTAGTGCAACATCCATGGGGCCCAATGTTTGGAATCCCAACCCCACCTGAAAGGGGTTGTGGGAAGTTGAGTTATGTAGGGATCGTTTGTAGCTATGTTTCACATAGGGAAGACTCTCATCCCATGTGCGGGAGTGTTTTGAATTGTAAATGTGCAGGATATGTACAATCATATGATTGAAGGCCTCAGTTTGGCCATATTTCTACGGGTGGAAGGCAGTGGATTTGGTGAGCTTGGTATCCAGCAGTGACGAGAGGCTCAACCAGAATGTGTTGAGGAACCAACTGTCACAGTATGAGATAATGGTTTGTGGGATCCAAAAATGTACCCATACTTGTTCAAAGAAGAGCTTGGCAGTGACTTCTGTTGTGATGTTCTTCTTGCAAGCGACTAGAATCTCCATCTTGGAAAAGCGATCAACAACCACCAAAACACATTCGTTTCCCCTATTGGTGGATGGGAGGCCTGACATGTAGTCTATTGAGATGGATTCCCACAGCATGTCAAGAGTAGGTAGAGGGGTGTACAGGATCTGTTTCTTTGTGGTCGGTTTGGAAATAGTGCAGGCGGTGCAAGACTCGATATACTTGTCGACATCCTGTCGAATTTTCGGCTAGTATAAATGTTTCTACAGCACTACCGCTGTCTTTTCGACAAAAAATTGCCCTGCCACCCGACTGTAGTGAGCTTCCCAAATTAGCTTCGCGCGTTGGCTTGATGGAATGCAGAGATGGCCCAGACGGCACAATATCTCGTCCTAAAGATGGAAATTAGCGACCACTGAATTGGCGCCCAACATTTGGTAGGTGGTGGAGAAGTCAGGGTCTGTCTCATAGAGGTGGGGCCATTCGGAGGTCTCGTGGCCACAAGAGTCTAGCACCATGGTGAGTGTCACGACTGGAGGTCGGCTGAGGAAATCAAAAAATCAATTGGTTCTTCCTTTTTTATACTTGATGTTGAGGTGGAATTGTTGTAAGTATGTGGACCAATTCTGATGGCGGTCATTCTGCAATTTTCCTTGGGTCTGCATGAACTGTAGTGGCTTGTGATCAGTGTGGATGATTGTCTCCTTCCAAAGAATGTAATGTATCCATTGGCGGTAAGATTTCACAATGGAGTACATTTATTTATCGTAAGTAGGGTACTTACGGACAACATCTTATAGTGTCTCACTATGATATGCCACGAGGTAGCCATGTTGAGTGAGAACGGCGCCCACAGCATAGTCTAAAGCATTTGTCTTGATCGCAAAGCTTTGTTGCAGGTCTGGTAATGAAAGTATTGTGGATGAGCACAAACAATTATTCAAGTCCTCAAAGGCTTTTTGTTGGGACAAGCTCCACACAAATGTTTCCTTGCCGCCACCCCTAGTTACTTGGTTGAGGGCCCATGTGATATGAGAGAATCCCAACACGAACCTGCGATAGAAATTGGTGAGGCCCAAGAAGCTCTGAAGTTCAGTGAGTGTGGTTGGGGCTAGCCAGTCATGGATGTCATGGATCTTGGTTGGATCCACATGCACACCATGCTAATCAATGATGTAGCCTAAGTAATGGACCATGTCCATGACGAAGGAGCATTTTCCCAAGTTTGCATATAGTTTGTGCTATTGCAAGGTGTGCAGAACCTGCTGAGTATGTTGCAAGTGTCTGTCCCAAGTCTTGTTGTAGATGAGGATGTCATCCAAATACAGCAATACAAAAGTATTGGTGAAAGGTAGTAGTATATCATCCATCATCCTCATAAAATTTGTTGGGTCATTTTTCAAACCAAAGGGCATGACCAGCCATTCAAAAAGACCTTCTTTTGACTTGAAGGCGGTCTTCCATACATCTTTATGTTATATTGGGACCTGGTGGTAGCTAGACTTTAGATCAATGTTATTGAAGTATTTGGCCCCCGTGAGATGATCAAGGGGGTCGTCGATTCAGGGAATCGGATACCGGTTTCAGACTATGATTTTATTCAGGGCCCGGTAATCAATGCAGAGTCACCAGGTCTTGTATTTCTTCTGCACCAGCATGATTGGGCTCCCACAAGGCGATGATTTGGGACGTATGTGCCCCTTGTGGAGTAGTTCTTGAATTTTCCTCTTGATCTCCTCATTTTCTAACAGAGAGCGGCAATAGACTGGCCCATTGGGTAGCAGTGCACATGGGGTCAGATCGATGGGATGCTTGACATGACAGTGTAGAGGTACCCCGGTAGGAGAATAGAAGATATCTAAGTATTCTTCCATGAGCTTAACCACTTTCTTCTGTTGTGTGGAGAGATCAGTCATGGAGACCTTGGATGTGGCTGCGATATTTCAATCACTATGATAGAGAATCACGAAGAAGAAAAATTTCTTGTTCTGAGAGATGACCTTCCTGCATTTCTTGGAAAATATCAAGGAAATAGCACTAGGATGGACTGCCTCGGGTATCTTGTACAATTTCTTGTTCAAAGTAATAATAACACTACGAGGCCCAGACTCATATATAGCATGACGTTTCCATAAATAAGGTTGGCCCAAAAGAACATTAAAAATTTTGAGAGGACCAACATCAAACAATACCTCATATTTGAAGGGCTTGATATCGTACGACATTCGACATTGTTGGATGACGCGGAGATCACTTCCTTGGCGGAGCTATCCAATGGTGTGGGGTTATGGGTGTGGTGTTATTGGTAGGGCCAGTTGCTTGATGACCTCTACTGAGATGAGGTTCTTCTGGATACCTCTATCAATGATGAAGTGCAGCAGGGTGCCTTTCACCCACATCTATGAATGGAAGAGGTGCTCGCCTTCTTTTGTCTCATCTGGTTCACCAGGCTGTATCTTGGTGGTGGCAACGGTGGCACTAGTTTTTGTCTCAATGATTCATCTTTGAATTTTTAGTTCTGACTCAGAGTTAGAACCCGCATCTGATTCAGAGGCTTTTAGTTCATCCACCAATGACTGCTTTGAGAAGCAATCAGCAGTGTTGTGCCAAGGGCTCTTATGGAAGTCGCACCACTTCCTGGTATCTTTCTTTGTCTTTTTGGTTTCCTTTGATTATGTCTTGGAATAGTTTTCTTGATACTGTCCATCTTTTCTCTGTCCTTTTTATGTGGGTTGGGGTTGCCCTTTCCTGGATTTTGTTGTGAGGGGCTCCCAAGCCCAAATTATTGCGTCTTTTTTTTTAGCTTCTGCTAGATTTTGATGGCATATCGGTAGGTCACACCCAAGGACGAGATGTCTAGAAATTCCATTTTGGTCTATATGTATCTATGTAGAGCACCACGATACTTGAGCACCAGATGTCACTCTAAATATTTGATACCCATCTTAGTTCACAAGGTATGGAAGATATTTGTGAACTTTGGCACTGCTTGGTCTCTTTCTTGCCGCAGTGTGGTTCATTTGGTATACAAGTCATCGTAACTTCTAACAGGGTATTATCATTCCGTAATAGTATCCCTGAAGGATTCCCAAGTGGATGTGACTGTAAATAATGAGGGTTCCTCTATTTCCTTTTGCTCAAATAAATTTTTCCACCAATCTTCGACATGGGGAACAGCTTTGAGGAGTGAAAAAGTAATATTTTCTCTATTCAAAAAGTTATGGACAGAAAAATACCCTTCTAGTAGATTCAACCACTTGTCTACAACATCTACATCTATCTGACCTTCAAATATAGAAATATTGAAGTTTATTTGTACCTTGAAGGGGGCGTCGCCTCTGCTCGAGGAAGATGTGTCGCTTGTTGGGATCCACCGAAGGATTTGCGCGAAACTATCCATCATCTTGTTCCTCTGTTACGTAAGGGCTTCCTCAAGCAACATTTTGAAAGGATCTCTTGTCCTGTCATATTTATTTTCTCCTGCCATGAGAGGTCGTTTGGGCGTGCGAGATATTTTTTCCTCAAGAGAAACAAGCTCGAGACCCAATTCTTTGTACCCTGACCTCGTTGGGGACATGCATTAAGACGACAAGGAGAAGACCGCTCTGATACCATTGATCCAGATTTTGTGAGAAGAATGAAATGAATACAGATAATCAAAATATTCTTAACACAGAATAACGGAGATACGGTAAAATTGGTTTTCTATTCAATAAGGAAATAAGTTGAAACTGTAAAATGCAGAGGAAAACAAGCTTGTTGGAATGGTGGTGGCTTATCTCTGAGAAGAGATGTGACGGTTGCGCTCATTCACAAGAAGATGATTGCAATGAGGCTATGAAGGCCTTTTTACAATAAATTGGAATTTCCCAAACCCTAGACATCCAAAAAACCTAACCCTAGGAGATGAAGTGCCAAAATTCATGTGGGCCCCATTTGGGTAAGTTAGTACATCAACTTCCCCTGGTCATAACTTTTGCATACGATCTCCTTTTGGGGCGCACGATATCTTGTTGGATAGGTATCATCAAGGAGATTCATTTTGGGGGCTCAATCAAAGCCTTCAGCTATCATTGAGAATATCTATCCCAAAAAACCTTCATTTAGGACCTGAAAATGGCCCCGGAAGTTAAAAACTACTAAAAATAGTACATTACCAAAATTGTCAGAAAATTGTTTTGAGCCAGTTGGAAAAGGTGAGTGGCCACTGATATCCACCTGGATCAAGGTGCTAATAGGAAATCCTTTCTCTCTTATTTGTACTTCCATGTAGCTTCCTCAAGGGGTTACCTTCTAACCAACTTAACCCAATTTCCTTCTTTTAAGGCTAACCTACTTCTAACCACTTGTCCATTTCTAACCCACTTTGCTACAAATAGTAAACTCTCCACTTCTAGTTGCAACCAATTTATTTTTAATTATTTTCTCATTGCAAAAAATTAACCCATGATTAACTCCTATTTTTACTCACTTGACTAGTAAACTTCTTCTCGGAGCTTCTAGAATAATTTTGACTTCTTTGTCCTTCTAGATAACTCATGAGGATTCTCCAACTTCACAAGGCCATAACTCTTTAACTATGAGGAGTTATGTGGCGTTCCACATATTACCGGAAATGGCATGACATGTACTATCCATCTAGAATGGTCTTACCTACCAATATATTAAACTGCATACCATTATAAATCAATCAAACTGAATTCCATTAACCATATTGTTGGGGCTACCGGAATTTTCTATTGGACTTGCTTCAAGGGTTGACATCAATGAAAACCAACCCAATTAATCAAAATCATAGTGGTTTCATCATTTATTTAACACTTGTATTTCAGGGTGGTTGGATGGGGTAAGGATAGGTGGTTGTAGCCACCTTCTGGTTGTAGTTGGAGAACATAGGGGGTTGTAGCCTCCTTCTGGTTGGAGCCATAGAATTAGGGAGTTGGAGCTTCCCTCAGGTTGTAGCCTGAAAAATATAGGGGGTTGGAGCCTCCTTCCAGTTGCAGTTGGAGAACAAAGAAAGTTGGTGCTTCCAATGAGTGTACTTCTTAAAGACATATAAGAAAAATCATTCCATGGTTTTCTCTCGCATTGGGTTTCCACGTAAAAATACTGGTGTATTGTGTATGTGGATGATTTCTCATTGTTCATGGTTTATTTATTCTGCAATTGTTGAATGATATTGGTAAATTGATCATAAAGTTAACAACACTTATATATTGTGGTTAAATAGGATTAAAAATATCTATTACCGGTTCACCCCCCCTCTCAGTAATCCAACAATTGGTATCATAGCAGGTCCTTCAAGAGACAATTTAACCACTGGAAGGAGATCATGCATTCATATAAGATTGGGATACCACAGTTTGATGGGGAAGAATATTCCTTCTAGAGCAGAATAATGAAGACACACATACATGCACTAGGATTTGATGTTTGGTGATCAGTGGTAGATGGATGCAAAGAACCAACCATTCTTCCAACAAATAAATATGGAAAGAAACTTGAAGAAAATAATTCAAGAGCCACACGTGCACTCCTGAATGGTTTCACTAAATAAATATACAGAAAATTTATGCAGTGTGATTCCGCAAAAAACATATGATTCAAACTGAAGAATATATATGAAGGAGATGTGAAAGTCAAGGAAGCCAAACTCCAAATTTTTAGAGAAAAATTTGAACAATTGAAGATGAATGAAGATGAAAACACAGCTGCCTAATTTCTACAAGTTGATGAAGTATTAAACAATATAAAAGGTTTGGGATCCTAATTAAATGAATAGGTCGTTGTCAAAAGGGTATTGATATCCCTACCGATGAAATTTGATTCAAATATTTCAGCACTAGAAGAGAGAGAGGATGTAGCTACATTGACCATGAATGAGTTGCATGGGACACTCACAGCTTATGAGATAAGAATAGAGCAAGACAATCCGGTTACAAAGGAAGAAAAATTCAAAGCATCTAAGAAGACAAAGCAAAAGGGAAAGCAAAAGGTGAAGTCATATAATAGTAGTAGTGATATCTCAGAAGACAATGAAGAAGTAGCCAACTTCGTCAAAAGGCTGAAAAGGGGAACCGAAAATATAGAGGTAAGATTCTATTGATTTGTTTTAATTGTGATGGTATTGTTCATTTTGTTAATAAATGACCCCATAAGAAAAAGAAAAGAAATGAAGATGATGAATCTAAGAGTAAACAAATATACAAGGGAAAAATAACCAAAAAGAAATTTTTCAAGAAAAGCCTTTGCTCCAAAGAAGACAATTCCTCATCAAAAGAAGATAAAGTCGGTGATAGTGATATAGAAAGGGTCCTAGTCATGGTAGTAGAAGATTCCAATGAAGAAATATATGAATACAAATATGAAGAGGTAGAATTTGACTACAAAGAAGAATTGTTAAGTTCCATAGAAATTATAAAAAGGGAAAAGAAGAAAAACAAGTCACTTCAGGCAGAACTAAAAGTAAAACAGGAATTTCAGAATTCCAACTCCGAAGAACTAGAGCATATGATCACTAAATTAAAAATCCAAGTAAAGGAAGACAAGACAATTGAAGAAGCACTCAAAGAACAGTTAGAAGAAAGAGACATGATCATTGAGAAAATACCTTCAAAAGAAAAACATGCAGAACAACTCTAAAGTTTTGGATGAAATTATTAGTAGTCAAAGGACACATGATGACAAGTCCAGACTAGGATACAACCAAACAAAAAAGAGATCAAGCTCCAAAACAACATATCAAGAAATGAAACCAAAGAAGTTACGTAGAGACAGTCAGAGGATCTCCTAAGAATAAAGAATACAAGAAGTTTCAAAAGTAATATCACATAGACACTCCACCACCCAGAAGATTCAGATTTTAGAATCATCAGCAGTCATAAACAAGAAGGCCTCAAGAAGAATAAGGGTTCAAAAGAGTAACTCCTTTTATAAGATGTACAACTCCCAGGTATCAAACTATATTCATTGGATTATGTTATTCATGTAACAATTTTGGACATAAGGATGTAAATTGCAGAGAAAATGACAGGAACAAAAAAAATCATGAAAGTTATGCATGATATGATTATTCAAGAAGGCCTAGAGAAATAAAGACCATAAACTACAACAGGTTTGAATCCTTGAGTACTGAAACGAAATGTTATAAGTGCAACAACTTTGGACACAAATCCAAAGATTGTAGAATGAAATCTCTTTCAAAAGAATCAAAACATAACAACAATAGTTACAGACATGAACCTCGGAGAATATGGATAAGGAAATAGAATAAGTACAACAATGAAGAATGCACATTGGCTCTACAATCTCAACACAAGAAACATGGTTGGTATGTTGACAATGGTTGTTCAAAGCACATGAAAGGTGATAAGGACAGGTTTCTAACCTTGATAAAGGAAAGATATGGGTCAGTCTCTTTTGGAAACGACGACTTATCCAAAATCATTGGAAGAGGCACAGTCAGGATTGGAAATAAGGATACAAAGGCAGAAAATGTTCTACTAGTGGAAGATATGAAACACAATCTTTTGAGTGTAAGTCAAATGTGTGATCAAGGTCACAAACTTGTGTTTGATTAACAGAAATGCGAGATAAGAAAAGAATATCCAGGCAGAGTGGTGGCGATAGCTGTGAGAAATCCAAGCAACATATATGTACTAAGTGAAATTGGAAAAGAAAAGTGTTGTTTAGGAAAGGAAGATGAAGTTTTTCTATGGAACAGAAGAATGGGTCACATAAAATTTGATAATCTTGTCAAGGTCGGAAAAACTGAAGCAGTCAGAGAAATTCCCCAAATCATGAAGCCAACCAACACATTGTGCAAGCATTGTCAACAAGGAAATAAAACCAAGACCAAGTTCAAGTCAAAGGAATACTTCACAACAAAACCAATGGAAATTGTGCATATTGATCTAGTTGGACCAAATAGAACAAAGGGGTTGAAAGGTGATAAATATTTTATGCTATTGGTTGATGATTATACAAGAATGACTGCAATTTTTTTTCTCAGGAAGAAATTAGAGGCATTCGAGCACTTTAAGATGTACAAGGAGATGGTTGAAAATCAAATAGATTCGAAAATCAAATGCTTGAGATCAGACAATGGAGGAAAGTTTACTTCAAAGGAATTTATGGACTTCTGTAGTAAGCATGGGATAAAAAGGAAATTCTCCATTGCTAGGACACCACAACAAAATGGAGTCATTGAAAGGAAGAACATGATAGTACAGGAAATGGCTCGAACTATGTTAATGGATTCCAAATTGGTAGATGTATTTTGGGTACAGGAAGTACATACAACAATTCACATTCAAAACAAAGGAATGCTCAGAAACAACAGTGATAAAAATCCTTATGAGATACGGAGAGGAAGACCGGTGAATGTAAAGCATTTCAAAGTTTTTGGAAGAAAATGCTACATCAAAAGATGGGAAAGTTTGATTCTCGTGTGGACAAAGGCATACTTATTGGGTACTTGAACACAAGGAAAGCATACAAATGCTTCAATATAAGGCTCAACAAAATTGTGGAAAGCATCAATGTGACATTTTATGAGACAGGTGGATGAAGGATAAAATGAGAAGGCAAGGACTCATTATAACATGTTCACGAAGAAGAAGTATCAGAAAAGGAAGATGAAGAAGAGCAGGCAGAAGAAGAGCAAGAACAACAAGATCTTCAAGTTCCTCCAAAGACACCTAGAAGATGAATACAGAACAATCATCCATTAGATCATATTATCAGGAATAAAGATGCAGGAGTTGAAACTAGAAGATGAATTCGTTCACCAAAACAGTTGCACCTAGCACTATTATCTACAATTGAGCCAATCATTTTTGAAGAAGCCAACAAGGATGAATTATGGATCAAAGACAAGGATGAAGAGTTAGATCAGATAAAGAAGAGTGACACTTGGGAACTAGTTCCAAGGCGAAGGAACAAGAATGTGATTGGTACAAATTGGATCTTCAGAAACAAATTGAATGAAGATGGACAAGTTACTAGGAATAAAGTAAGATTGGTATGTAAAGGATATGCTCAGGTTGAAGGTATAGACTTTGAAGAGATGTTTTCCCCAGTTTCCATAATGGAAGCAATCATATTGATCATTGCTTATGCATGCTCCAAGAATATTAAAGTGTATCAGATGGAAATGAAATCATCCTTCCTAAACGGGGATCTAGAGGAAGAAGTCTGCATTGAGCAACCAGAGGGATTTTAGTTATCAGAGAATGAAAATTATGTTTGCAGGTTGAAGAAAGCCTTGTATGGTCTCAAACAGGACCCCAGAGCATGGTATTCCAAACTAGACAGATACTTTTAGCAGCAAGGGTTCATGAAAGGGAATGCAGATAACAACCTCTACATCAAGGTAAATCAAGATAGTATTTTGTTAATTGAAGTTTATGTTGATGATATTATCTTTGGAAGTGATGATGACAGGATGAGCCAGAAATTTGCAAAGGATATGCAGAATGAGATCAAAATTGTTAGGATATTTAGACACTTAGGAATTAGTTAAGATCTACTTGTTCTAATATGTCATTAGGTAAAAGTGTGTTTCTTAGTGTGCTTCTTTAGTATGAATTAGTATGCATTTGTAGTTAGGAAATCTGACAGTCACGATATGTTCCCGACATAGAGTGATCCGACGGTTCATACTCTCCTCGATCTTAACAGCCATTATTTTGTGGCCTAACACCTGATTGGTCCATGATATCTATTTAAAGAGAATGGAGGGTCATTTTTCAATGAACAATTGTGAGAAACTCTATTGTAAAATCTCTCTGTAATCTTTTTCTTTTGCATTAATAAACTGCTCCAAGTGGTTGCGTTGGCTGGGGTCGTGGATGTTTCACCGTAGGGGTTTTACCACGTGAAAACATCGGTGTGTTGATATTTGATCTGGTTATGTGAGTGGTTACTGAACATGTTCTTCCTCTGTTGGAATACCTGTGTTGTCGAACATGGTATCAGAGCATGTTTGAAGACCCACTCCTGTTGTAGATTGAGATCATGAAGCCAAGTTGCCTCATATCCATTTTTTGTCATTTTCATACATTTATGGGCTGAGAGGACTGTTCCATTGTGTCTAGAGCCCTCGTTTGATTCAGGAACACTTTTTGTTTCACTCGAAAATGTTTTTTTTTCCCAAGATACGGCCATTACAGTGAGATCTAGAGGTATAAAGATTGAATACGCATTTTTAAAATTTTTGCAGAGTAGTATTTTGGTTTTATTTCGGTTTTGTATTATTTATTTCTGGGTTGCTACTCTTTTAGATATATGTATGCTCTTTTCCCCATGCCCTATGTGATCTCAAAAAATCAGAAATAGATAGGAAAAGGTGCATCTTCCGGGTAAGCTAACTGAGATCTAACCCTTGTTGTCATCGAGAAGCAAAAAAAAAATTCTTGTGTGAAAAGAGTTTTTTTTTAGCATGCTCTCTAAGGTCACCTTCCACCACCACCACCAACAACAACAAAAACAACACCAACAATCCTCCTTCTAAACATTACAATATGTTTTGCTAGACCATTTGGTTGAAACTTGCCTTATTAAGTAAGAGGTCTTGAGTTCAAGTCTCTCTTTTGTTACTTTTTTGAAAACGTTCATGCTAAAATTGTAAAGTGTATTTCACTTCAAGTATAAAAGTGAATCACTAAAAGTAGATTTAATATTTTATTTTAGAGTTAATTATTTTGCATGCAACTTTTTTGTTATAAAGTAACTTCATTGTAAAAGTGATCCCCACTTCTCTTTATAAAAGTGGGTCACTTCATAAAGAAACTTACACTATCACGTGGTCAGTTGGTTATCATTTATGCCTTTTTTTAAAAGGGCATAACTCTCACATCGGAAGTCCGTTTTCAGTGTCATTTTTTTAAAGCCGCATAACTTTTTGAGATATTTCCATCTAGATCTTCAGTTTCAGTTTTTAAATCCACATTATCTGCATATTTAATATGGATTCTACAAGTAATGTCTTACTTACCAGCAACAACTACTTCCAATGGAAATCTCATATGGAATATTTATTAAGAAGTAAAGGCATGTAGCAGATTACCTTGGGAAAGGAAAAAGCACCCATTGATGATGATAAGAAATCCAAATGGGATAATCAGAGTGACGAAGCACGAGGACTAATTGGAATGTCCATCTCTCCTTATTTAAGGTACCACCTTCAACAAATTGATGACCCCGAAGAAGCTTGGGACAAGATTGAATATGTGTTTGGTAAACTCAATATTATTTGAGCACAATAATTAGAAAATAAAATACTGACGTTGAGTCCAAGTGATTTTTCTTGCCTTGGAGACTATCTATCTAAGTTTAAAACACTCAGAATTTTATGTGAAGAATGTAAGATAAAAATGGAGGAAGAGAGTTGCATCTATCGTATTCTTTATAATCTAGGTAGTGCATATTTTGTGTTTGTATCTACCTTTTATGCCATGAGAGAGGCTCTAGGGAAAGCTTATGAAAACCCACTCTTGAGTCCTTTTTTGTTGCTTTGATTAGAGAGGAAGATAAGCTTATACAACTTGGAGTGATCAGCACTGCACGTACCTCTAACAAAGCCTTAGTTGCCCAGCAAAAAGATAAACCCAAGTATCCCAAGAAGAAACATCATCACTACAACAACAAGCAATATAAGGGTCCCAAACCCACTCAGATAGCTTCAGCTCCTAATGGTGACAAAGGAGAAAAATATAAAAATAAGAAGGCTAACAGACATTGCAACTTTTGTGATAAAGATGGTCATGATGAGTCCAAATTTTTCAAGAAGATGGAAGCTTTAGAAGCGGTGATGAAGAAACACAACATCAGTATTGATTCTACTTCTTCTTCTTCTTCTCATAGACATGCACTTTCCGCTTATGGTTTCTCCTTCAACACAAATTCTACTTCTTCTTCTGATGAGTGGCTTATTGATTCAGGATCATCTTATCATATGGCTAGGGATAAAGCCATATTTTCTACTCTAAATGAATGTAACACCAAGAAAATATTTGTTGGTGATGAGAGATATCTTAGTGTTGTAGGATCTGGAATAGTTCAAGTAGATAATGGTCATTTCAATGATGTATTATGTGTTCCAAGTCTTTCTTGTAACCTTCTATCAATATATCAAATCACTTATTCAGGTGAAGGTAAAACCATAGAGTTTTCACCTCACCAATTTGTAATCAAGGATCTAAAAGATCCTAAGCATGTTCTTGCAACTAGAATTGTTGATGATATTATCAGGTTGTACAAGTTTGACAACTTTGGGTCATCAACTTTTTCATCAGTTTTTGTTGCTCATAGCGATGAATTGAGCAAACTTTGGCATGAGCGGTTTGGTCATCTAAACTATCGCTCATTGTAGAAACTATGTAATCAACAAATGGTGAATGATATTCCTCTTGTTCCATGCAGAGATGGTGTTTGTGCCAGTTGTGTTCTCGGCAAACATCATCGGGACAGTTTTAACAAGCGTGCCTCTTGGCATGCCTCGGGCCCTTTACAGCTTGTTCATGGTGATTTGTGTGGTCCATTTTCTTCTCCTTCTTTTTCTGGTTGCAAGTATTTCTTAAATTTGATTGATTATTTTTCCAGACGTACTTGGGTTTACTTCTTAAAACTTAAGAGCGAAGTTTTTGACAAGTTTATGGCCTACAAGGCCCTTGCAGAAAATAAATTTGGACATCAAATTCAAAATTTAAGAACAGATAATGGATGCGAATATGTGAAAAATAATTTTACAAGTTACTACACTACATAGGGCATCCAAATGCAACACATTGTTCCATATACACCACAAAAAAATGGTGTTGCTGAGAGAAAGAACTGCACATTAAAAGAAATGGCTAATTGTATGATCCAATCTAAGGGATTAAGCCTAAAGTATTGGGTAGAAGCAATCAACTGTGAAAATTCATAGTCAATTGCACTCCCACAAAGGATCTTAAAAATATAACACTGGAAGAAGCTTGGACTAAAATTAAACTAGATTTAAGTCACTTCTTTGTATTTGGCAATATAGCATGGGCTCAAATTCCTGATAAGAAAAGGAAAGCATTGTAGCCTAAAAGTGAGAAGTGTATATTTGTTGGTTATTCTGAAGATGTCAAAGGTTATAGACTTCTTCAACCACATTGTAATGAAATTATTCTTAGAAGAGATGTTAAATTTGATGAAAATATCTTGGACTGTGAGCCTAATTCGGTGGTTGTGCCTTCTTCGGCCTGCGAACCATCTTCGGAGTTTGTGCTTTCTTTTGTTCCTATTCTAGTTTCTTCTTCAGATGATGATAGTGAGGATGAAAATCCACCTCTGCCTATTGACCTTCCTCCAAATGAGTCCTTTGAACCTGAACAAGCACTAGTTCCACCGCTTCCTAGATGGGTCCATTCAACACGAGAAGCAGTTGGTGATCTTGTCGGTGATCCTTCAGATCAGCGTCGAACGTTCATAGTTCTAGCGAGCCTCTTCTCTTTTGGCTCAAGTTTCAAAGACTCATGATCTAGAGACATTTGCAGAAGATTCAGTTCATCCAGATTGGGATACAACAATGAATGAAGAGTATTGTTCTTTAATGGAAAATGATACTTGGGATCTTGTACCTCTTCCAAAAGGAAGAAAACTTGCCAGATGTAAATGGGTCTACAGAACTAAGTATGCATCAAATGGAAGTGTTGAAAGACACAAGGATCAGTTAGTTGCCAAAGGATTCTCCCAAGTTGAAGACATTGACTATAATGAAACCTTTTCCCCTGTAGCCAAAATGAATTCCATATGCCTTGTTCTTTCCCTTACTGCCTCACATAAATGGGAGGTCCATCAGATGGATGTTAAATCCACCTTCTTGCATAGTGATTTGAAAGAATAAATCTACATGGAACAACCTCCTAGCTATGTCCATAATGACTCTAGACTTGTTTGTCGCCTTAAGAAATCTCTTTATGGTCTTAAGAAAGCTCCCCGATATTGGTATGCCAAAATGGACAGCTTTCTTATTGACATCGGATTCTCTAGATGCCATTATGATCCTAATGTTTATACCAAGAAAGTAGGAATCCATCTCATAATGCTTGTCCTTTTTGTTGATGAACTTATCCTTACTGGCAGTTGTTATCTCTCCAAGAAACCCTTTGTGGTTGCAGACCAAAGGTGCTTGGTAACTTAAGAAATGAATGTTTTTGTATTTTGTAAAGGTGGATCAATGGGATAACTCAATTCAACTTATGGCATTCAGACATCAAATGATAAACAAATAGACA
>SNQJ01S0010454.1:20480-52309 GCA_010110895.2 Picea sitchensis
CAGATACCTGTTGAAGGATCTGTTCCATGGGCGGGACAGGATAGTTGTCTTTATCAGACCCTCTGTTAAGGTTTCGGAAATCGACGTAGAGTCGAATTTCCCCACTTTTCTTCCGGACTGGGACAAGGTTAGAAACCCATTGAGTGTGCCTAACAGGAAAAATTATCTTAGCATTTAAGAGCTTATTCAATTCTTTTTGAATGGTCAGTTCAAGTTTAGGATGCATTTTCCTCAGTTTTTGTTGAAAGGGTAAGGTTTGGGGCTTCATCGGAATGACATGCTGTATGATGTTTGGGTCAAAAGTTTTAAGGTCATCATACGTCCATGCAAAGACATCTTTAAATTCTTTGAACAATTTAATAAATGCATCTTTTTCTTGTTGAGAACATCCCAACCCTAAATTAATGCATTGAGGATTTTCATTAGTCCCTAAGTTCACCTTTTCATAAGATAATGAGGAACTATTGGTTTTACAGTTGACCGTCTTTTTAAATTTATCTTGAAAATCATAAAATTTCTCTAATCTAACTACAGATTTTGGGATCGAGTTTACCATATCCGATGAAGATTCAGGAGTTCTAGGATCTAGTATTAGCGTGAAATCGCACAAATTGTCATCATGTGTATGTTCGTCTATCACCGCGCCTTGAAAGGTTTCTTCCATGTGCAAAAAGTTAATAATCTGTTGATCATCATCAAATACTCTCCAGTTCATGATATTGTCAGGAACGGATGGTCGAAAAAACAACTCAACGGAGAATGCATCTGGGGACAAGCCTTCTGCAGGAAGAAGTTTAGAAGCTACATTAGCTAATAAATCTGCTTCAGAGTTATTCAATCTAGGAATAGAATTTATATTGAAAGTGGAAAATTTATTCATTAAATTCCATACCTCAGACTGGTAGCTTTTGAGATGCAGAGAAAGACAGTGGATATAGTCTCTTACCTATCTAACCACTATTTCAGAATTGCCAAAGACAGTTAAATTTTGAATGTTCATATCCGAAGATTTTCTGAGACCTTGCAGTAAAGCCTCATATTCTGCAGTATTGTTAGTACATTCAAATTCCAACCTACATGCTATCAATGTTTTGTTACCTGCCGGATCGATAATGACGTAGCCTGTGCCAGCTCCTTCTTTGGACTTTGACCCGTCGAAATACATAGACCAAATTTGATTTCCATCGGGTACATGAGACCGTTGCGTGGAAACTGCCAGCTGCATATATGCTATAATCTTGGACTGTTGTTCTGAATTGGTTATAGGTGAAGCCTCAGCCATGAAATTTCCGAAGAAAGTGTACATCCCTTATACTTCAGGTGAATCGGGAGAAGGTGTAAATGGTTCGTTGGGATCGTTCAAATCTGTGACCGTGAACTTAAGGTAGCGCTCACGATTCACTTTGATCTTGTTAGGCTTGTCGTTCTCTGGAAGCCATAGATGAGACCAGTCTGTCGCGAAATAAACATGCAACTGTTCCGACCAGTCCCTTCTTAAAAACAGACCATACACTTCTGGAATATCCACAACAATTATATCAATAACTTGATGAACTTTGGGGTTAGACGATAATCTAATAAGCACATTCTTTAGTTCGCCTATAACTTTAACATTTGTCCGATCAAGTTGTATGATTTTTAAATTCAAGGGTTCAACTTCAGCGTTAATCTTTTGGCAAACAAACCAAGGCATCACATTGGATGACTCTCCTGAGTCTACCATACAATTGTGCACGTTTCTATTAAAGATCTCGAAAGTTAACAAAAACAGAGGTACATTTTTGCGAGTACTAAGAGTAGTAGCTTGTGGCTTTTTACTCGCAGTTTCTAAAGCTACTTTATTATTTACATTATTTACATTACTTACAGGACGACTTCCTTTATCTTGAGGATCAGGATTGTTTTTAGTGGAAGTCTTCTGGGGAACTTTGTTCTGCACAACCTTGTTACCATTAGAATTACCATTTTTGCCATTCTCTGAGATATTCTGTAACATTTTTTGTAGCAGAAATGGAAATTTCAATAACTCATAAATAGAAATGTTCTCCCTTAAATTTTTAAGATCTTCAACAACATCATAATATAAGTTGGGGTTCACATTACTCTGTTTAGTCTCAGCTGATTTAGACTGCTTTGGAGGTGAAGTTGTAGTGTTTTCGGAAGAAGGTCTGTTTGTTGTCTTACTCCTGGTATTATAAGGATGAACTGTCTCGAAGTTAGCTTGGAAGATGCTATCCGAGAAGTGTCCAAAAATGCTTGGAGAAGACTCTTCTTCTTGGGTTGTCTCTTGTTCAACTACCTCCTCAGGAATCTCAGGAGGCATCAAGTTATCTTGGGCTTCTAGAATTGTTTGAAGGGCGCATTGCAGCCTTTCTAGATTTAGGCCTTCGGTGGTTGGATTAGGTCGATTGGTGGGAAAAGGCCTCCAGAACAGGGGTTTGTAGAGTCCTTTTCTCGAGGAAGCTTCTTCGGTCGACCTTTTCAAGTCTATAACTTGATTTGATAGTTTTTGAACAACTTTGGTTAAGTTTTCTAAATCAGGGTTTTCAGGTTGTGTTTTACTTTGAGTGGGTCTGGGGAGGATTTCGATCTTCTTTCTGGAAGAAGAACTAGTCTCAGTTTCGTTTCTAGTAGAGTGTTTAAGACTAAGTATGTCTTTTTCAATCTGGCTGGCCTCCTCGAAGGCTTCTAACAACGTGGATTTCTTATATCATTTAACCCAAATAGCTATGATTTGATGCAAAGCTTTAGTGTAGTATGCTATTATAAGACTCTCAGCAGGCATAGAATCTACATGGATTCAGTTTTTAAGTGTTAAGAATCTTTGATTAAAATATTTAACTTTTTCTTTTGGGTTCATTCTTAATTTAGAAAGATCCATGACTAGGACTTCCTGAGGCTTACCATCTCCGAACTTTTCCAAAAAGCATGACTCAAACTTTTCCCAAGACGCGATGGTATGGGGTTGTTGGGCAAAGTACCATGTGGATGCATTACCCTCGAAAGTATACGGGAACAACCTACAAACAACGTATTCATGTTCAACATTGCGGAGTCTTATGGCTAACATAAACTTCTTAATGTGATCTTCGGCGATCTGTTTTGAGTCAGGGTCAAACTTGGGAATCCATTTCTCTGGGTGCTTAGGTAAAGGGTGTTGAGCTCCAAGTACAGCTACGGCATCTTGGTCAAGCCAAGGTCTAGCAGGATTGTTCTGATTTTTCATTGGGGTAGTGGGTGTGGAAGGTTGAGAAGGGGAATTTTCTTCGTCAGAGGAATCTCCTCCAGAAGAGGAAGGAGATGATGGAAGCAGTGAAGGGGGTATCCCAGATCCTCCTACAACAAGATTTAAGATTGGATCTGAAGGATTCATAGTAGGATCAATGCCTCCTAATTGTTCTATGATATCAGATAAATCCAAAGGTTGGCCCCATGAACAGTTAGGTTGCCTCAAACGGGCTAAGGCACTATGTGTTTTAATAAGAGATTGACGGACAATCTCTTGTATGTCACCACCTGTAGGATTAGGGGTTGCTGGATCAACTGTGATCTCTGGATCGTCGGTTGAATTAGTTTTTGTTTGAAGGGGAATATTATCGTTTGAATGGATTCTAGTCACTATAGGTGAGTGATTAGGTGGTGGAGGAGTCTTGCGACCGCCTCGTGCCATTAATTCAGTTCAGGCCCTCCTTCTAGCGCCATTTGTTGATGGGCGAAATTGACCGTCCGTCAACTGAGAGAGTGGAACCGGTCCGAGGTTGTCTAATAACCCAAGCCATTTGGAATGAACCACCTTGACGGGTTTAGCGGCTCCGTTAGCCGATCTAAGGTCCTAAGAAAACAAAAAAAAGAAAACTAATCTACAATAACTAACCTAACTAAAAAGAAATAAAACAAACTAATAAACTAATCTAATTAAAACTAACTATTAAACACACTAACTAATACTATACTAACTCTAACTAATTTACTATCTAACTACTAACGGAAATATAACTTATTCAAAAAATGTACAATATCTACAATTTACAGATTTGAATAAAACCTGAAAAACTCGTTCGCATTCTGTCCTAAGGCAGAGAGATATATTTTTTGTTGATTTTATAATTTTATGAACAAGAAATAAAACAAAAACTAACTAAACTAAGCAACTAATATACTAATTCTAACTACAAATCTAACTAACATATATTTAACTAAACTACTAATATTATACTAAACTAACGAAAATAAATCACAAACTGACCTGGAGGAATGCTCCATATTTGTCCTATGTATGATGATCTTCTAAGATGATCGGAGGGAGGAAACCCGCACCAAATAATCCAGGAGCTTATCATAAATGATAGTTGTAGTGCTCTTCAAGTATGATTACAGGACAAACAAGACATAAAAATCACAACAACCATATGATTTATAAATCTCTACAATTAGATAAACCTGTATGCAAAGACTTATACAAAAATAATTCAATTGATGAAGAAGAGAAATCTGTCATTCATTAACTGAATAAAATAATTGTTGTGTTTTAGATTAATGAAATAAATCAGACATGGATGAAACATTTATTAAATTATATCATTTTGCAAAAAACTATGATAGCTAAAGTAGTCACTAATCAAATGCAAATTCATAAGCATAAACATGAAACAAAAGATTGATATTATGAAAGCGAAAGCTGTAGCAGAACATCAACTTCTGTCTCAATTTGTATTAGAAATCCATAGCCTGGTTCTCCCACAAGTGAGGATGATCCTTATTACAAAAAATAATAAGTATTTAAATAGCTTCTACAGGGTAAAACCTCCCTGTAGAAGTTATCAAACTGTTTACAAAAAATATGGGAAAATATCCCAAGTTTTACTAAACTAGGAGCCTAAAATAAAACTAAAAACATAAATATTTCCCTATCTTGTCCAGCAAGTCCCATGCAATTCGAATTTGCCTGTAAAGGGTAAAAAATAGACAAGTTAGAAGGATATTTTATTAATAAAATGATAAAAACTAATTCTATAGACTAGCTACAGAATCATGCGATTCTGTAGCTGGTCTAAATAAGACACAGAATCAACATTAAAATCGATTGAAAATATTTTAAAGAATCAAATTCAATTAACATCCAATAGCTATTCGAAAACGAATCATTCAATTTAAATTTGTTATACCATTCGAAATCAAACAGAATCAAAATCACTCAAATGACTACAGAGATACTCGTACTCTGTTTCTCTTATTACCATAGAATCGAACGAACAGAATCATAATCAATAGTTGTGAAATCTTTTGATATTAATTTGAAACTGATGTAATCAAAACAAATCATAGGTAATTGTTAAACAGGAGATACGATTGAATCCAACAAGATCATTTTCCAATCGTTATAGCTGTAATGACATAACAAACGCTTCATGCCATGAGTGGATTAAACCGGCACTGGCGCATAACTGTCCACAAATGAAATCGTAATGAGATCAATCAGTTGGCAACAGGGTTCATAAGCATTATCCGGTCGTTTGTTTTAGCCAAATGGGAAGACTAGATCAAAATCATTTCTTTCAAACGAATTATAACCAGATTTGATAGAGATAACCCAGGTTGACCAATTCGTTTTGCAAATTTAAAAACAAAGCAGAAATTATAATCCGAATCCAACTCATAAAACAATCTTTCCAACTCAGAATAAGATCGAATCGAACAGCTAAGGTTTTAACATAGTTATTACGAATCAAAACCATTCCACGATTTGGGCGCACTTGCATAGGCTTAAATCAGAGAATTGTTTTCATAAAAACAGAGTCGTTCTTTCTGAATTGGAACGGAACAGAGTTGTATTCATGACACAACATATTACAATATCGTAACAACCAAACTCATTCAAATCGTTTGCCAATCATAGCATGCAAATCGTAACGAAATCAAATCCAAACATGATCTAAATTGAGCATGAAAAACTTCCTTGTTCGGAGGAGATACAAAATGAATTGAATTGAAAGAAAACCATCAGTTTCGTTAACTCAATCAGACAAACGAACAAGTCAAATCCAAACAAAAACCATTCAAATCCAATAAAAATCTATCAATGGATAAACTGGGAATGATCAAATCACGTATCCAAAACGAGATTCCATTTAATTTTAGTAAAGTGAAATATATACAGGATGAACCCATCATGACAGAGCCATTTCAAAATGTAAACAGAGCTATTTGAAGACCAAATTCCAATCACTATATTAATCCTGATCATTGACAAAATTAAAACGATATCCAAAATCCATACCTGTATAGTGAGCAGATGGCTTGGTCATGACAATTCAGAGTTGATAACGGCTGTGGCTGATTCAACATTCTTGAAAACGATGGAGCCATTTGTCCTATGCCTCTTATCATTTGCTTGGAGTTGGTCTCTTTGGCTGGTCAACACAACAACTTGGCTTTCCAGCGATTGAATTTTCAATTGGAGTATGGGGACGTCGATGTAGTATCGTTCCAACCATAAATCACATTGGTCACAGGACGACTGTGAGGGGTTCGAAAGAGCAGGTGAGGGTTTGATCACATTGTTAAGGGTTTTGTTAGGCAGTTTAATCCCCGGGTAACTGGGATCGTTCCTTAGGCAAGGGGGAAGATTCAACACGAAATCATAAGGTGGCTTGGGGCATAACCCCTGTGAGTAAGAGTACTCACTGGCTAGGAAACATTATATGTCAGAGTCTGAATCCTCACTAAGGATTATGGGCTTCTGCTCAATCGAGGGTTTAGGCTTGTTCCTAGCCATTCTCGAAATCATACGAGTGTTCTTTTTACCCTTGGCATAAGCCGTAGGGTTTGCCTTGGCCTTTTTTCCCATAGGTCTTTTAAAAGTCTCAATCTTCTCAGTCATAGCGTCAAGTAAGTCAACATCAGGGTCGACCGAGGGTTTAGGAGGAGGCAGTAGGGCATGGAAGGGCACAGGCAGCTCGGTATTGGTTTCATTTACCACAGGCTTGTTAACCTGGACAGGGTCTGTGTCACCAAAACCATTACGAGCGATGAAAGCTCTCCAGCTATCACCGTGTGAACTCAAGTGATAAACAATGATAAGTTTAATAAGCCCATAGTGGAATAGGATACTATCAGCCTTCTGCCTTTTAAACCTTTTCGACATTTTATATAGGCTACACTGAAAGAAAAAGGGCATATTCAACGGGTATCCCATAAAATTCATTAACAAACGCAGATGGTAGAGAAACACAAGTCCATATCAACCTTCACAGGTCACAAACTGCTTAATTATTATGGAAAGGTCATGCCATCGAGGTTTTAGCATAGATATGGGCATACCTTTGTCACAAGAGGTGACTTTGCACGAGACGAACAGAAGTGGCCAAGGCACCTCTTCCACTTTCGAATTTTTGAACCAATGATGGCCTGTGGCAGGTAACCCTGTAGAAGAACTGATAAACTTCTCATCGATTTCCAACTATATATCGCCCACCTTGGCTCTACAGCCATCAAACGTTAGGGCGAACTGTTGTGCCATATAGAGATTAAAAACCTCAAATCGTTGCACGAAGGTGAGCCATCCGTTATCCTCCAAGTCTTTATGGGCATTGTCAAATAATAGGAAGGCTTGGTTTCCGTTTGGCTCGATTCACACAACTGGTGCCATGGAGCCGAGCTCACGGTAAGTCCAGGGTTTGGGTCATAGCACACAGGAGCAGAGTGCACGAAGGTTACCCGAGCTAACAGAGGTGAACAGGAATCAGGGATAGGCATAAATGCCATCGTGCGAAGGTGGTGGAGTTTATCTCTGCCATGCATAATAGTTATTTCCAAAGTACAACCGCTGGCTTATAGCTATTCTACCCATCATAGTTCAACACTCATGTCACTTGGCTGACCAATGAAACAAAGGTAAGTGTATAAACAAACGCGCGCAATCAACATTATGCCATAGTTTCAAACCATCCACATTCAAATTGAACTCAATACCAAATATTTAACCACGCGCCAATGTATCAGCTCATATCAATAGTTTTAACCAATGTGCCAATGGGTACTCATATAATCAACATGCCAATAGTTATGAAAACACAAACATAGGTATTATATTAAAAGATATATGTGAAATATTTGACCATAACCCCTAAGTATTTTCATGAAACCAATGGTCAAGTAGATCAAATAAAGATGCAAATCCAAATGCCAATGCATTACAAACTCAATGAAACCAAGTCACACAATCAATCAAAGCATGAGTACCAATCAAAGGACCTTGCCAACTGTATAATGATAAATAAAATGTAAGCGTAATAGGCATATTGACAAAAGAGATGATGACAGTTCAGATAATGATTTCAATGTGACTTCGAAAGACGAAGTTTTCACGCTTATAGTCGTGAAAACAAAACGAAGGTAGACGTGCAAGTGTCGCAAAAAATGAAAATGTCGTTTATTTGAAAGTTGCGATGAAAAAATGATGTTTGCAAAACATTGGTGTAGGCAACTTATAGGACAATGGAAAAAATGTCAATTGGCTGCCAACATCTCTCTGATGCCTCTACGCCCTCCTCTCAAGGTAATGGAAACAAACCTTCCCTGTATGAGAAAACGCTGGAAATGAACCTAATGGAGTTTTCTTCTATTCATAACAAAGGTTGCTTTACGAATGCAAATTTATATCTCCAATAATTAGTGCAATGATCCAGGTGGTGCATACAGAGACATACCTACCACGGGCTGGGTGTTTTTTGTTTCAAATTTAGGCCTGGTCATATGCATATGACCGAACCTGGAGCTTGTATGTTCAGGGCACTCCACCACATCTTTATCCACATGACCATGGATCAGTAATCTAGGTAATCCACATGACCATGACTCTACAAATGACCTGTCATTGCCATGGGCGTTATGAATGCAACGTTTGTCATTAAAATAGAGACAACGTCTGTCTCTATAATCATTTATAGAGACAAACAGATACACAGACAAAATATAGAGAAACGGATACACACAGTTACACAACCTCACACAGACACAAATATAAATGAAGAGAGACTCTGTAAATGACAAGGGAGGAGGATGTGAACAAATAAGTGCAATGAAAATTCAGACATAAATTCCACCCCTTCTCGACCATTAAAGGAGCGGATCCAAAAAAACTTGATTCCCTTCCAAAAAATCTAATGGATAAATCCTGTCAGTCTCCAACAAAATCTTGATCCACTTTTACAAGATATCTCCTGAGCCCACCTTCCACTTTATCCATTTCTCCACATCTCTTACTGTTTCTCTAAATTTGAAAGTTCTGACGACTTTGAATATCATTGACAACAGGATGATAGCTGGGTTGAGTCACCCTCGTTAGGTATTGTTTTCCATGCTTGTAATGCTCCAACATCACCCTCAACTATCTATCATTTGTGGTCTTGGTGTGACTTGGGAAGATCCTAAATATAAATTACCATTAAGGATGCTTGATTTCTCGGTTTTTTCATTTTCTGTTTATGTTCTTACATATAGGGATAATTAAGGATGCTTGATTTTTTTTTTATTTTTTTCTTTCTATGTGGGATAATAATTGTCCGTAAACTTATTTAAGTTTTTGTAATGATTTGGAATAGATTTTACAATTATTAAATTTCTTATCTCATACTGGTTGTGAGGATTGATGGTAGTGTATAAGTATCAAGAAACAAAGATATGCTAATGAGGGTGTCCAAAGAGGTCCTCCCTCTCTTCTCAACTAACATAATGGTTGATTGGTTGTAGGGTAACATTTTCCTCCTTCATCTTTGCATAGATGATTTGTGAGTATTTGAAATGGGCCTTCGCCTCCCTCCTTTTGGGGTTGAGATGATTAAAGGAATCACAAGGACAACAATTCAATTATCTAAGATGATTTGAGGAAAGCAATTCAACATCTAAGATGATTTGAGGAAAGCAATTTAACATCTAAGATTATTTGAGGGACGAAAGAGACAAAATGCATTTGTAGGCCATTTGTATGCCTATGGGTATTTGCCATGATTTGAGGGATTATAAACACATTAGTGGATTTTGATTCCTACATGGATAACAAAATGGTGTAGGGATTTGAGATGATCAAGGATTACAAGCACATCATTTCATTTTTATGCCTATGGGTATTTGAGATCGATCGATGGGCCTTCCTCTCTCTCCTCTACACGTTGAGATGATCTGAGGGATTATAGGGTGTCGATGTGGGTATTTGAGATTATTTAATGGATTATAGGGAAATCAATAGATCTATACACCATTTGTATCCATGTGAGTATATGGATTGTTAGTGGGTGTTGTGCCTAAGGGATTATAGGCACATTGATGCATTTAGATCTATCATTTTTCATGTTAGTAGAATATATAAATATGTGCTATGTCTTGGTGCTAGTTTTGAAGATTAAAATTCAAATACACCTATAGTGTGGTGTCTTGGAATATGTTTTATGATTATATGCTCTCCTTCTCTCCTATCCCAAATTGGTTGTGAGGGTTGGTCATCCACAACATATAAGCCCCAATATACCATGATCCTTATGTCAATAAGGGTGTCCACATAGGTAGTATCCCGCTATAACTAACATAATAACATTCCTAATACTTTTCTTTATGTTATGTCGATTAAATAATTTTAGCCTAATGATAAGCATGACATTTGTATGCATGCAAATATTTTGGATGATCCAAGGGATTGCATGCGCATTCATGCATTTGTATGCCTACCAATGTTTGATATGATGTGAGGGGGATTATAGGCATGATGGTGCATTTGTATGCTTGTTGGTCTTTGGTATGACAAGCACATCGATGCATTTTTATGTTGTGGGTATTAGAGATTATCTAAGGGATTATATCGACATTGATGCATTTGTATGCCTACAAGTATTTGAGATGATCTAAGGATCATTCCATAAATATATTGTGAGTGGGTGTTGTGTTTGAGGGATTATAATCACATCAATGCATTTATATCCTTGCGAGTATTTGAGATGACAAGAATGTTAGTGTATTTCTATGCTTGTAAATATTTGAGATGGTATGAGGGATCGCAGGGATGTCAATGTATTTTCATGGATGTAGGTATTTGAGATGATCCAAGGAACATTTTGTCATTAGGTTGTAAGTGGGTGTTTTGTAATGGATAAATGCCTCCATAATGAGATAATAATCTATTTGGTTAAATGTATGCAAGATACTTGTTGAGAACATTGACAATAGGGGTTGTTATATACACCCTTTGGAAACTCCTCTCAAGATTACATTGATTTAGGGTTAACCCCATTTAATCATTACATTAGATTGGTATTAGAGCTTGCGTATTCTTTTTGGATATTTTGGGTCAAGGGATTTTCAATAATTGAAAGAGGAGGAGAAACATGCCAATTGTAAATTGTTGTGGTGAAGACAAACATGAATAAGGAGTTTGCTTGTTGATGTTAAGACTTAGCTTAGAGGAACCACTATATGTATGCTCTGAGGAGCATTGGGATGCACTAACATGTATTGTGAATACCCATGGGTATTAAATTGTATAGATAAAGGGATATTGAGAAAAAGAATTGCATGTAGAATAATTTAGGGAGAATGATTCATAGTCAATATGTTGTTGAGAAGCCAAGGAGAGGATGGCTACAAGAGGTATAAATAGTTTATGAAGAACCCTGTAATATTGTTCAATATGGAAGTGATGGTTGAAATAGTATATTTAGTCAATACAATTATATTGAAGCAATGGATGTCGTGAGTTGGAGAAAAAAAGTGGGGTACAAGATGAAAAGTGCCAACGTTGCAACCATTAGAAAGAATAAAGATACAAAAGAAACCAATGATGGAGAATACAAAGGAAAAATAAGACACTATAATTGATTGTAGGTTGATGATTAAGAAAAGAATTTGGAAGAAATAATTTCTCTCATGTTACCCAAAGACAAAGTTGATATGAAAGGGAAAACATGTTGTCCAATAGAATTGGACATGGGTGAAATGAATTATCACCTAGTGACAAGTGATGCGCTTGAGGAAAAGTGCATGAAGATGTAGGAGGAGCATGTAGATGACTGTATGTTTGATGAATTTGCATATGTAGAAAATATGGATAGCCCTCATGCTTATGCAACAAACTTAGGATATTGAGTGCATTGGAAGCTCAAGGTAAAAGGGTTCCATTGATAAATACAATGTTGATGTTATTGCAATAGAAGTGGAGGTTCATATGAATCACTTACATTGAATTTAGATGCCAAGGAGATATTTTTGTGAAGAAATATAATAAAAGAAACAATTACAATAACATGAGAATGTGTTAAAGATGTGAGATTGAAGATGAGATACCTGCACTAATTGTGATTCTCCTAGTTGATTATGATGTTAATAATACCTCATAGGCTTCCATGATATTTGAAATTATCCATAAAATCTTCACAAGAACCCATATCAAAAAGTATTAACTCAACAATTTGAACCTACAATTTGGTTCATTATCAAGAGATAAAGAGTCAAGATAATTGTCAATCTTGTGTTATTAATAATGTTTATGTAGTGATGGAATCAACTTGGTAGAATTAAGTCAACTTCTTATTTAATGTTTTTTTTTCCAGGTTACAAAGCCTAGGGAAAACCCTTGAGTACTTCCCCCCATTTTAAGGATGATATCCAAGGTAAACCCTAGAATCATAAAGGAACAAGGATGGTCAACAAGAACACTCAAAGCCATTACAATAATATACTCATTAAGATATCAACATGTCACTTGCAGGAATTGAAAGTGGTTGTGGAGAATAAAAACCATTCCTCCCAACCATCCGATCTAAGCCCAATCGAAAATTTATTAATAATTATTAATCATTTAATAGTTATAGTTATATGAATGTTGTTGTTGTTGTTAGTGATTTGCATTATTATTACTTGTGTTGTTATTATTAATATTAAAATGAGTCAATTATTATATGAATGTTGGTCTTGTTCCCTATTTCAAGGTCTAGTTTTGACATTCTAAATCATCTCCCTAACTTGCACTTCCTTATACCCATAATTCTTGAAGATGTGAAGAAGGAGAACTCTTTCTTTATCAAGGTGATCATTTTCAAATATTCTAAGCAGTCTAGTGCACATAGTGCTTATGACACCCATCTTTTGAGCTAGGTGATGATGTGAGTCCACATCAAGTTGTTGTTCATTGTAGCCAACCATGGGGTTTCTTTCCTAAACACTTGGTGGGGTAATGTTAAATATTGGTTTTGGTTACCCTCACATTCAGAAACTGGATACACCCATTTTCCTTGATCTCCATGGTGAATTGAATATGTTTCGATTGGTTGTTTAAGTGATGAAAAAATCTATCAAATTCTTCCCTCCCATGGGGCTATATCACATTGATATTGTCCATGTACCTTTTCCAATCTTTGGGTTTGAGAGGACACAACTCTATGGATTTAATTTCAAAGTATTCCATGAAGACATTTGACACTATTGGGGATAGTGGTAAACCCATGGCCACTCCACTATTCAGCTCATAGAACACACCAAGGAAACTAAATAATGCTAATTAGATGAAGAAATATATCAACTTGGTAGTGAAAGGACTATTAACCTTATTTATGGCCTCCATAGCTTCATCAAGGGGATCCTTGTAAAAAAACTGACCACATATAAAACAATGATGTAATTTCATGTGGTTTAGGAGTGGTTTTCTCCACCATATCAAAAATCCACTTGAATCCTTTATGAGTATTTTTATTTACCCTACAAGAGGCTTCAAGTCTCTAGCTAAGAACTTGGCCAATTCATACATCAATGAACCAATCATGTTCACAATTGATCTTAGAGGGATGTCATTTTTATAGATTTTTGGTAACCCATAAATCCTTGGGATGATGGGGCAACTCGAGGTTAGTTTCTTTTTGGTATGAGCATCTAGGAGGGATTCCTTAATGGCCTTATTGACCTCATTGGTTACCTTATTTAAGGTATTTCTAGATAGATTATTATATTTCTCTCTTGTAGAGAGTTGTTCAATCATCTTATTATGGTAATCTGGTTTATTCAAGATCGTTTTATCCCCTCCCTTGTCGTCTTTCAAAATGACAATATTGTCATTTGTCCAAATCTTCTTTAGGGCCTCAAAATCATCTTTTTTAATAATACTTTTAGGAGGTTTTATTTTGTTAGTATAATATCCACGTCTTGCATTATTTCTTCCTTAATACTATCTAGCATTAATTTAATTCCATGCTCAATGATACATATCATTTCTTGTATTCAGACTCTAATGTGATGGAAAACCTTAGGCCTTTTTTCAATCCATTCGTTATGGTTTCATCTAAATCCATGGAGATATGACAATGGAGATATGCCAATGGTATTATGGTTTTCCTTGACTTTAAGTTGCCCATGTTTTGTCTCATACAACTATGCAAAATTCTTAGTGAGTTTTCCCTTGGCAGCTCTACCATTTCTCGATGCATTGAGAGTGGCATAGGCATCAAACTTTACATTGGACATTTAGTTGGATAGAATTAGACAGTTTCAAAAGTAGGTTGAATGAATTCCTTGGAAGTATGTTCATATCTACGCTTGTTCTTCTATTCTCACCATGGAAAAGCTCCATGCTAATTCTATTAAATGCATTCGCATTCCATCTACTACAAATTTGATGAGTGACAACAATGAAAATTGGGTTTTCATTATTATCTTTCCAAAGTTTTAGCTGAATCAAAAGGCGGAGGATTTGTTGTAAGAATGAAACAATTTCCCCAAGGTATTTTGGTGCAGGGAAACACCTAGGAAGATGTGGTGGTATTTGATTGGTGCAAAAAGCCAAAAAAACAAAGTCAAAGGCTATGAACCGTGAGGTTCGTAATTTTATATCTATGTGAGTTTGATGTAGGAGCATATGTATGTCTCCACATTACTAAATTTCTATGGAGATCATGGCTATTCAATACTTGTAATTGGGATCGATAATCTCGTGGCTTCATATATATGTGTTTTTTAGGCTCCCAAAACCGAAATGCGGTATGGTTGAATAAAAAACAATGAAATATTTAACTTTATTTTTGTTATGTTAATTAAATAATGAGAACATAAATCTCTTTGTTAAGTTTATAAATCAAGCATTATCTTGACATTTGGGAGGGAGAGTAACACAAGAAGAATAATTGGTTGTCACCTTGGGACATCCAACCTCATTTTTTTTTACCCTTGGGCGTTTATGTTATTTCCTTAGATCGACCCTCATTTTACATTGTATGATAATATTTTCACACTTCCTCCACCCCTGAAGCTCCTCTTTCATTGCAAAAAAGACCTTATAGAAACTATGTTGAGGCCTATCAACCTTAATTTTTCATTCAATTAGCATGAAATTAGATATTTTCTCTTGTTCAATGTTTTTATGAGGTAGTAGTGAGATCTGCACGAATTATCCAAGAAAAACCGACTTTCAAGACCTATTGGTGAAGGGTGGGAATTTTTGAGTTGAAAGAAAATCTATTTCCAAAACTGAATCAACAACATAAAATGATCCATGGGATCATGGTTACTGACAAAGAATAATGTGTTGAGATTTTGTGAATGGTAGAGATTGTCCTAGTGAGAAGAGATCAATTCCCCTCAATTTCTCATGGTAAGTGGAGAATAGTGGGGGGCGAAAAATTCCAAAGTGTTGTGAATGGACCAGACCCTCACCATGAAGGAATATCAACAACTCATGCCAGCTTGCAACAATTGGGTTCATCAGGAGCTCAAAATTATTTTCATGTCATGAATGGTGGATATTGTGTTTATAGAAATGGATCTATGGTTGCGGTTGATTTGTGTGGGGCCAAGGTGATAGAATCCTGAAGTGAAAAAGGTGTCACAAATTTCAAAGATAGATATTGTGAGAAAACATTGATGACAATGATACATCCACAAGAGATCAAGTGAAAAGGAGAGATAAAATGTAAGGAGAAACATGAACATTCAGGGATACTCTTGCAAAGGGTGACCAATAGTCCACAATCTCTTGTGAGGGGTCAAGGAAAAAAAGTAGCTTTTGATTGTAAAGTGTTGTGAATGACTGGGATTTTCCTCACTAGAACAAATCTACTATGAGCAAACATTTATAGAAATGAGGTAATTGATAGAAGAGAAAGGCCTTAGGCACCACAAACAACCCATATCATAAGGAATGTAGATAATTAGAGGCTTGAAAAGTTGAGAATGTATATTGCTTAGATGGACCCACATGGATTTAAGGAGATTAAAAGGGGAAAGGTGATCCAAAATGGGTCCAAATTGATGAATGGGTGTAAGAATAAATACTTGTAATGTTAAATTGACAATTAATGAAGGTGGATAAAATTTGTAAAGAAATATAAATTTGAAAGTAAGATAGAACAAAAAGAAAACAAAACATGAGAGGAAAATGCATAATTAAATGTAATTAAAAATTAAATAGAGGAGAAGGATGACGAAGGGTCATGTTTATTGGCCGTCCCCCTAACCCCATACTCTCCCTATTTCTTCCCTCGCTCTCATTTGAAATGGGTCGCTTGGACAAGAAAGAGAGAGGCAGAGGAAGCCATGGATGCATTGTACCAAATATGTCATGGATGCATTGTACCAAATATTTTCGAGATGAAATATTGAACCTCATTCAAAATTGGTTTTCCCATTTGGGTTAAATATCGTGTCTATTATGTCTTGAATTGGGATCAAATTTATTGTGTTTTTGGTGTTGAGTTTGCATGTGATATTGTTTCTTACTGAATACTAGTAAATGCATCTATTATTTCAATGAAAACACTATCTCAAGAACATTTTTAGCTCCATTTAGAATTTAGCTCTCCCACTGGGATTTTATGAATGGAAATAGAACTTGAATGAACAATGACCATACGTAGCTTAGAAAAAACCAAGGGAGGATAATTTCCTATTCTTGTTCAATTAAATTATTAGTTCTTCAATCCCTTCACTGGCCAATCAACTTAACTCCCTCTGGTTGTCTCGAATACCACTGGGTCGAATTATTTAGTGTTGGGGCGTACAGAGTAAATGCCAAATTAAATTTAAATCTGTTGGTGAATTCATTTCACCTAGGACATTTTTTCACCGACACGGGGTATCTATATTCATTCGTGGGCGAGTTTACATCACCCCGAGGAATTTTTCTTATTTGCCTAGTCAATTGCATGTTCTCTTGGTCGATTTGATTCCTCTTCAACTTGACTAGATCATGCTAGTCTATTTTATCTTACAATGTCGACTTAATTTTTGTTCATAAGCTGAATTCCTTTTCCTAAGTCGATATTTTACCTCCACGGTCGACTTCATCTCACTTGGGTCGATTTTATTTTATGGTCGACTTATCTCTTCTTTCGACCGACTCATTTGTGGATCGATTTCTTACTTCGTAATGTTATCTTCTTGATTGACTTATTACCCAGTCGAATCGGCATCTGACGGGTTAGATTATCTTAATTGTCGGTAAAATTTACTTAAATCAACTTCCTTTTGTTGGGGCCAGCTACAGTTTTATTGGGCATTTTTAAAAATTACTCGGTGAATTCCTATCAACCTGAGCGTATCTGGAATTTTCGAAGCATATTTAAAATATGTTGGGCGAATTTAGATGATGTTGGGCATTTTTCAAAGTTACTAAAACATTTTCCCTCATTGTTGGCTACCAAAATTCGCCCCTAAGACATTTCTCTTCACCGATGGTAACCCAATTCACCTTCTAAGCAATTATTCCCACCACCAGTCGACTCGACTCGTCCATCAAGTAGTTTTTCTCACTCTTGGTTGATGCATTTTATCGGGCTATTGTTTCCCCTTCTTTCTTTGGTCGACTTCACTTTGAGTAGACTAGAATTCTTCTCCGGTTGATTGGGTTTTTTCTCTTGGTCGTTTCATCTTCTTTGGTGATTCACTTTGAGTAGACTAGAATTCTTCTCTGGTTGATTGGGTTTTTTCTCTTGGTCGTTTCATCTTCTTTGGTGAACATGAGCGTTATGATTGATTGAAGATAATAATTACAAGTCGATAGACAACATAATATCCAAAGTATAGACCTAATATTAGTTGGCTACTTTGTGGACAAATAATCTACATAGCACCATATTATGGTCACTAACATCATAATGTTTGTAGAGAATTGACCTTTACACATTGGGTTTCTATTATGACTACAATTGATTGTAGTGTGTAGGGTATGAGTAGGGAAAGGATTTGTAGAAGACAAATAAGATAGATTATAGAGAAACACAGAGTAACAGAGGCCTGGTGTATTTACTACATATATGGAACTCTATATAAGACTAAGACATAGAACATTTTTAAAATTGCATAAAGGTATCTGTGTTAATGAAGAAAGTGGGCTATAAGCCTCTCATTTAAAGATCATAATGTATCAAAGTAGTTGCATCCTTGACCATGACTACTGCTAGTACTTTGAAAAAAAATTGCAGACTGCACCTTGGGTAGAGCAAGAAGAGACAAATTGGAATACTTAAGGGACACCAATTCTTAGCTTCGAGAGGAGAATGGGAACTTGAAATAGAAAGTCCAGATGTTCAACAAGAAGTTTGAAGAATTCCAAGACTCCCTCACTATCGTTATAACAAATTGGGACAAGCATAGAGTGTAACTTGTACACCTTGGTGAGAAGGACATGTAGATGGACATATGTAGATAGGATAGGTTCACATAGATGATGAAACAACTACAAACATAATTGGTAGATAAGGAGAAGGCCTTGACAAGGCTTCCAGCAACTGTCCAAGAACAATGAGAAGAAAATTGACCTTCCATTTCCACCGTAGATGCTAGCACTATGATTGAGACCACCATGGTAAGCTCACTTTCCATAGAAATTTCTCTAGGGATGATTTTAGGGGCTAAATTTCGATCATGGGATAATTTTCCAAGGTTTTTCCCCAAAAAATATTCAGTATTCTAAAAATGATTCGCCCAAATTCTATAGGATAAAATTGTTTTTCCTTAAAAATCGCCAAAAATTTCTACAAACTATATAAAATCCTTGGAAATTTGAATATTTTTACAAAAATATCTCCAAACATTTTATAGTTGGAATATGAAGGATTAGTAAGATTTGCCAAGGTTTCTACACTTTAAAATAAATTTCCATCCTTAAAAGCATCCCTCAATTTATCTAGAGAAGATTGTTGACTTTGAGAAGCATACTAGAGGAATTGATTCCAAAATTTTAAGGAAAATGGGCTATGATGGACATTGAGGGCTAGGAAAGAGGAGAGAAGGCATCACAACCCTCATTGTAGCTACACCCTAGGCCAAGCATGGAGGCCTGGGATTTTATGGTAGAAGTGAAACTTCCATCACCATGAAGAAAACCATTTTCTTGAAGGAAACCAACATGTTGGAGTTGGATTTCTCAACAGGAGAAGGAGAAACAACAATAAGTAATGGTAGCAACCCACTACCACCTCAAATTCATTGTGGTAGATTGAAGGAGAGAAACAATGAGGATATTTTGCAGACTCAATCCACACTTGCACTCAGAAATAACAACACACTAATCAACGAAAGAAAGAAGAATAAGAAAACTAGGAGGTCCACATCAAAATAGAAATTTCTTGTTTGTCATTGTTGTAAGAAGAGAGGCAATACCATAGATAGTTGTTTGTATACATATCCATGTTCGTTTTGTGGAAAGAAAGGCCATTGTGAGGCAGCCTGGTGGAAGAAGCAAGACATATTCCACAGGCCTGATTGTTTTCAGAAGTTGAGTGGAAAGAAGGATTCTCCAATTCAACAACACACACAGAGGCCCATTGAGAGGAGGAGTATCTCAAGAAGTCCTTGGAGGATAAATGATAAATTTTTCCACCACTATAATTTGAGGGGTCACTAGGAAGAGAATTGTTGGTGACTTCATTCAAATCTTCACCCTAGACATCCCACATCTAGGAGAAGGGTGTGGAGGGTGAATATGAAGATGAAGAGCTACCTGCATTTCTAGTCTAAGTGACAAAATTTGTCCAAGGAGAGATAACAACACATGAGAGAAGGAAAATAAAAGGTAGGGAAAACAGGTTGATGCTAATAGTAGCCACAATCCGATTTGAGTTTCTGGTATTGAATCCAAAGAACCCCATCTTAGAGTTGTGTCAGAGAATGGTGCACATAGATCAATGACTTTGGAGGATTTCTTGAGAACTCCATGTTCTTCATACAAGAATGGGTTCATATCTCTACCATTGCACACTAGTTGAAGAATGGCTTGCTAGTGGATGCACCAGTCCTACAACCAGCATGTAGGGGTATACATATTGTTCATTAAAGTGACATGACCACGAAAGGTTGTTTCTGTGATGAGAAGCAAATGATCCTAGCAGAGGAATGTAGCCACACTTCCCTTGAATATTTGTTGCATGATGGCAGTGTGTTGGGGTTACACAAGACATAGACCAACATTCGACTTTGAAATGAGTGTTGAGTCAAGAGTTCGGATCTGGAGATTGCAAAGTTGATAGTTAGTGAGAATAATTTTGTAATTAAGGAACAAGTGAGCCAGAACCAGAGCTAGAGACACAACCAGGGACCAGAGCCATGATCTAGAGCTAGAACTAGATTAAGAGTTGTTTCTAGGAGACATGGTTAGAGCCATGTTCCACAGGAGAAGACAGAAGTACACTGATCCAAATTGATTTCCTTGAGATTTTGGGGAACAAAATCCTCTCAAGGGGGAGGTGTGAATCAAAATGGATCCAGAGCGACGAATGGGTGTAAGACTTAGTACTTGTAATGTTAAATTGACAATTAATGAAGATCAATAAACTTTGTAAATAAATGTAAATATTAAACTCAGACAAGACAAAAAAAAAGAAAAAATGAGAGGAAAATCCATAAATAAATGTAATTAAAAATTAAATAAATGAGAAGGTTGATGAAGGGTCAGGTCTATTGGCCTTCCCCCAATCTCTCCCTATTTCTTCCCTCACTCTCATTTTCCATGGGTCACTTGGCGAAGAAAGAGAGAGGCAGAGGAAGCCATGAATGCATTATACCAGATATTGTCGAGATGAAATATTGAGCCCCATTCAAAATTGGTTTTCATATTTGGGTTCCAGGGTAATGCCTTGAATTGGAATGAGATTTCTTGTGTTTGTGGTATTCAGTTCGTAAGTGAGATTTTTTCTTACTGACTACTAATAAATGCATCCATTGTTTTAATGGAAAAATTATCTCAAGAAAAATGTTAGATCCATTCAAAATTTAGTTCTCCCACTGGGATTTAACGAATGGAAACAACTCTAGAATGATCACTGGCCAACCACGGCTCAGATAAAACCAAGGAAGGATATGTTTTTATTTCTTGGTCAATTAAATTTTCTGTTGGTCAATCCCTTCACTGGTCAATCGGCTTAACTCCCTCCCATCAAATTGAATACCACTGGATCAAATTATTTAGTGATAGGCATACAAATTAAATTCCAAATGGAATTTAAATATGTTGTGTGAATTCCTTGCACCTAGAATGCTTTTTCACCAACACCGAGCATATATCTTCATGCCTGGGAAAGTTTACATCACCCTAGGGGCATTTTCTTATGTGCCTGGTTGAGTTCATGTTCTCTTGGTCAATTGGATTCATCTTCAAGATGAATAAATCATTCTAGTCAATTTTATATTACATGGG
The DNA here is from genome assembly GCA_010110895.2 of Picea sitchensis. Lineage (NCBI taxonomy): Eukaryota > Viridiplantae > Streptophyta > Pinopsida > Pinales > Pinaceae > Picea > Picea sitchensis. The sequence continues at coordinate 42,142 of SNQJ01S0010454.1, forward strand.
AGACTTAATTTTTGTTCATAAATCAAATCCCTTTTGCTAAGTCGATATTTTACCTCCACGGTCGACTTCATCTCACTTGGTTCGATTTTGTTTTATGGTTGAATTATCACTTCCTTCGGTTGAATCATTTGTTGATTGATTTCTTACTTTGTTGACTTACCTTTTTGACCAACTAATTACCTGGTCGAATTGACTGACAACAGGGCAGATTATCTTAATTGTTGGTCAAATTTACTCAGTGCGGTCGAATTACTTTTGTTTGGGTGAGACCAACTTTTCCTGGGAGTTTTCCAATTGTGTTGGGATTTTTTAAACATTGTTGGGTGAATTCCTATCGAGCTAGGAATATCTATAATTTTTCAAGCATATTTAGAATATGTTGGGCGAATTTAGATGTTGTTGGCAAATTTTCAGAGTTGCTGGAACATTTTCCCTCATTGTTGGTTTCCCAAATTTTCCCATCAGACGTTTCTTTTCACCGATGTGAACCCAATTCTCCCTATATGAGAAATTATTCCCACTACCAGTCAACTCAACTTGTTCGTCAAGTAGTTTTTCTCACTATTGTTTGACTCATTTCATCGGGATATTTTTCCCCTTCTTTGTTTGATCGACTTCACTTCCAACCAACTAGAATTCTGCTCCTGTCAATTGGGGTTTTTCTCTTGGCCATTTCATATTCTTTGGTGAACATGAGCTTGTTAATTGATTGAAGAGTAGAATTAGAAGACAATAGACAACATACTATCCACAATAGAGACCTAAGATTGGTTGACTACATTGTAGACAAATAATCAACATTGCACCAAATTATTGTCATTAACGTCATAATATTTGTCGATAATTGATCTTTACACACTAGGTTTCTATTGTGACAATAGTTGGTTTTAGTGTGCATGGTATGATTTGGGAAAGGATTTGCAGTGGACAAAAAAGAGAGATTATAGAGAAACATAGAGTAACAGAGGCCAAGTGGCTTTACTGTAGACAAGACACTCTATATAAGACTAAGACAAAGAACATATTTTAGATTCAACAAAGGTATCCATGTTAGTGAAGTGAGTGGTAGCACTGAGTTGTTTCACTTCTTTTTGGGTCTCGAGGAAACCAGATTGCAAGGTGTTGAAGCGAGCTTCCAGGTCTTGGCTACGGGTATGGGCCATGAGGATGGGTGAACTGAAAAGGAGCAAGCGGGGTAAAACATTTTGCCGAAAAATGATATGGATGAATGTGATAAGGGCGAAGAGATGCATCCAATGGAATAGGTCTCAAATAATGGTGAAAAAAATTCCAGACTTATTTATTTATTTATTTACACCCGTGGAGTTATACTCTGGTCTGAAGAATACGGCAGCGATGAAATCCCCAAATGATTAACCAGAAAGAAATGTGTATTTACTTGGCAACCCGAACACAGTTGTGCGACAATAGATCTTGTCTGTTTTAAGTTGTTTATGTTTCTATCCCCCAAAGGTTAGGTATTCAAGGGTTCTACAGATAAGGGTTTTCCCTGTGCTATAACTCTCTAATATACGTGCGAGGTCCAATAGTAGTACTCGACCCAATATCTCAGGGCACTAACTAAGGAGGATAGACCGTACCGTTAGCCATACTACCTGACTACCCAGGTACTAGAGAGTATCTTCCCGAGTGTTGTTCTCGGTGGCACTATAGCAGTCAGGTAGCCAATCGATTTATCTAAAGAGGGCTTTCAGGAAATCTAGGCTGATCCATACACAGGTGTTGTCTGATGCACTACCACTCAAAGGGGTACCAATAGGGGTTACAAGGGTGGCCAATAGATGTGCGCTTAAGAACCACTTGTATTTCCTGCATGTATGAATCCCTCAACCGCGGTTTTATGCGCGTAATGATAGATCTCTATGGCTTAAAGACATCAGAATACGTCTCTACCCTGGAAAAAAAATTCCCACAATTTCTGCCAAGGAAAGTGCTCTAATTCCACTTGTAATGTACCAGATATAAAAAGTATGCAAAACAGAAATAAAATGCTAGAAATGGCAGAATAACAGTAATATAACCAGCATAATCTCCACATTAACATAGAAATGATATAAGAACAACAACAGAAATAACACTTTGATTCAGAAAGCAATGTTCACGGGCCTCTTCGAGGGGGCAACCTCCAGTCGAGCAGTGCTCTGTTGGTCGGCGATTAGCTACTGTTACAATAATCTCCAAACTAGGGTTTCATACCCTCGACCCTTATTTATACTAAATATGTCTATCCAGAAGAGAAGCATCACAGAGAAGATCCTTCTAGAGCTGACTTCTATTAGGTCTTCTTTACATCGCCTTCTATTTTATTGAAAGGCCTTGTGTAAGGAAGATCCTTCTAGAAGCAGAAGCTTCTATTAGGTCTTCTTACATCTGCCTTATTCTATTTTATTGAAAGGCCTTATTAATATTGACCTTTATTACATCCAAATATATTGATCTACCTATGTGCGGGTTAGGACCCTAACACTATAAGCCTCCCATTTATAGATCAAAATTCCCAGGGACATACTGATGATCAATATTTTACCCCACTTGAAAAGACAAACATACTATACATGATTGGTAGGGGTTCCCCCTTTAGTGTAGAAAATTGCATCACTTCCAAGGAAGATCAATGTGGAGGATGCACCTATGGATAAAGATCTATGGTCCATATTGTATCTACATGATATTTTCCCTTGGAGGATTGGAATGAACTAATGATACGAAGATCCATCCAAAGGTCCCGTCATTGAATATTCATAGAAAATGAGATCCCACCACATGTTGAGGCCCACTTGGTTGCCAAAAACTATTGTACAAAATCTCCATTTAATTAGTCAATATCATATTCAATGCCCGCATGTTGGAATGATTTTCTCCATAAAATTTAAATAATGAATCCTACCTCTGCCATTTTTGTGAAATATTGAAGGAAATGAAGGATCTCTTATGAAAAATACTTAAAGATTAATATATCTTAGGCCTGCCAATGGAATTCGATACTTTCACCCACATCAAAATTAGTTTCCTTTTATGTCATCTGGATACTATCATTTTGTAGGGTAAGTCATTCTGATATCTCCACTTTATTAATTTTTCTCTAAGAGAAAGTAGCCATTATGTTGAGGGATAAGAAAACCTCCTCAAAAGAGTATTCTACCAGGTTGTCTAGTCATTGATTTTATATGAGTGATAAATCCTCTTCCCAAATCTCTCCTTTCATTGATAAATTCACCAAGGTAGCTACCCATGCTCTCCAATACTCTTCCCCCTTCCAACTAATAGGAGAAACCTTTGGTCAATTCCTACAAAAATAGGAAGGAACTCCATACTATGGTTCCTCAAACATATCCATTTCTACAATTTGGTAATGTATGTGATATTTTTTTGACCTTGTACCCTCATTGGTCACGTTTGTCAACCACACACAAACAATTTTTTTCATCACTTCCAAAACCATATTTTCCATTCTAAACACTCCACTCGGCAAGACATTATTGTATCCCAAGGTTTAAAGGATTAGGTACCTCATATTTTTTGATGATCGGGGAGGAGATTGAATATTCAATTTGTTTCCAAGTTAGATCCCATATCTGATCCAAAATCCCCCATGAAAGATAACAAATTTCCTAGATGGGTCAAAGAGTATGTGGCCCCATTTACTTAATGTCGGGGAGAGAGTATGATTCGATGGTTGATGAGTCCACGTTGTCCATCCTAGATATTTTCCATGATCCCCACAATCATATTCCATAGATAAGATATGTTAAAATCCCATCCAAGGGAATGAGAGATTAATTAATTAATTTTAGGACAATATTTTCCAGTACCCCTTCTACCTAGTGTATATTTTCATTTTATGTCAGAGTGCCTATCTATCCTACTTGGGTCTTGATAAATTTAAGGAAGGTGATCCACTAATATTCATTAACTAGATACCATGGGTTAGGAAGGGTGATTATGGTTATTCTTGGTTAATTATATCAAAAATAATATGTATATATCCTTCTTAGTCATAACAGGAAAGAAACTAGAGAGAATGATTGCTAAAATTAGGTCCTACCTACAATTAGGGACTGAAGTGAAGAGAGGGGAATGGTTGTTGGGAGAATATTTTACTGCAATAACAATATATGGGTTATATTTATCTCCTTAAACACTTCCAATGTTCCTCATCCTCATAATATTTCTAGTAGAATATGTCATGTAGTTGTCTCATGTTAAGAAGACTTTTTTCCTCAAGTCTAAAAAGAAGGGTTGTGTTACTTATCCAATTTCCAAGGTAGGATATGCCCATGGGTGGCAGGGAAGAAAGATAAATAATTGAAGCCACAAAGTTCCTTTGGGACATGCCTTGTAAATATGACCCTCACTTTGTTCTAGTAGTTGCTAAGGGAAATAAGAAGATTAGGCCTCATGACCATGAGAAGAATACCCTAGATGAGAATTTGGCCAAGAAGTATTCATGGTTGGAGGTAAAGGAACTTATGGTAGAAAATATGGATCATTATACAACATTATTTGAGGATTTCCCTCCTCCCCATTTTGACAATTCCAAATTCCCACCCTAATTTACCTTTTATAGGCATGAGGGTTAAATGTTGTTACTAAAGATGATATGAAATTTGTGGCCTTTCCTGGGAATTAAAGACATGAGGTACTGCATGGAAAATTTAAAAGGCATAAGATGGGGGCTTGGTGGAGATTTATATTGAAACTCAAAGTAGAAAAAGTTCCCCTATTATAAGATCCCCAAATACCACAAAATTTTGTAGGATCTATGATGAGATCCATGATGAGGTTGAGCATAAATATGAGTCTACAAGAATGAGATATTCTCAGAAGGAGAGGAATATCAAGAAAACAAAATTTCATAAACTCAAGTACCTACCCAAGAAGAAAGTTAAGGAAGGCTCACCTATGAAAAGGGATTCCTCATGATCAAATTCATAGGTTTCAAAGGGATAGTTGGAATACGAAAAAAATGAACAAGGCATATTTAAGGTGTTATTATTGAAAAAAGACACAAGGTCCTAGGGTTAGGAGATACTTCTAATGCTTTGGTTCCTAAAAAAGGATATCTACAACCAACCTTTACTCCAACGGCAAAGAAAAATACAAAATTCAAGAAAATGAAAGAATATTTGAATAAAAGGACCCAATTCCTTAGTCTTAATGAGATAGGCCAACCCCAACATGAGAAACACACCCAAGAAAAGAAACAAATATCAATTCCCCAATATATTGACAATATTTCTCCCCATGTAATTCAAGGAAGTAAAGTAAAGGGATGGGAGGAGATGAAATCAATGGAGAAAAATAGAAAGAGGAAGGGAAAAACAAATAAAGAAAGACACAAAAAGAAGAGGAGAAAAACAAAATTGAAGAAGGAGATTGTAGGATAGTTGAATAAGAGGAAGAAAATAACAAGGCAGAAGAGGAAGCAAAAAAACTGTAGAGGAGTAGGCAAGGAAGAGAGAAACAAAGGAAGAGGAAAATAAGAACACGAAAGAAGAGGAACAAAAGAATAAATATGAAGAAGAACAAAATAAAAATTTCATAGAAGAGGAATACAAGAAAGTTGTAGAAGAGGAATCAAAGGGAGCTGTAGAGGAAAAAAACAAGAGGAAAGAACAGGAAGTATCAAAGAAGAAATTAGAGGTTGAGATGAAGAATGAGGAGGAAAAAAACGGTCTATAAAATAGAAAAGGGATGAGGAAGTAGTCTCCATGGAAACTAAATAAGAAAATGGATATGAGGAGAAGGATGAAGAGGGTACGAAAAGAGTGAGGAATGATGGACAAAATTGCCAACATCCAAAGATAACTAGTGCAACGATAGAGGGAGGAGCAAAGAATGTCCCTTCAGGAAAAACCCAAATTATGATCCTCTCCTGCATTCAGTAGCCCTTTGATCTGCACAATCAATGCATCATAAATTGATACTGGTGGGTCAAACCACAATGTACCCCCATGGACACAGTTGATTAGTAACTTAACACAAGAATTGCATTTTAGGCTACGTCCAAAGTGTGGAAACTTTAGTAGGTTTAGTATTCCCTAATTCTCAAGTATGGTTTCCCATGTCTGCATTTGCAACAATATCTCTCATGTTCCTGGTACACTCTTAGCACACAAGTAATTTTCCTTGGCCATATCAGGAAAAAAATTCTTGCCTATGATATCATGATCCACAAACTTGAGGTTGGTAACCTTTCCAAGCATGTCTCCTTCCACACTTACACTAGGTGGGATTGGTGATGTTTCCAATGGGAATTTCCGATCTCCTGGTACTTTGACTTGTGGTACATTATCCTTCCCTTAGGGGATATAATCCCTGTAGAATCTTTCTCTTGAAGCCAAACCCAAAGGTCCAAGTATTTCCTCCACCTCTGATGCACCTCTTGGTCGTTCTAATTGGTGTTTTGTCACTGATGATGGAACTCCAACTTTCGGCAGGGCCATTACTTTGTAAAACAAGTGGCTTTACATGCTCTCTGTGTGTGTTGGTGTGGTTGTAGTTTGGCTCTAAGTCACTCTGGTTTGCTTTGGTTCACTCTCACTTACATGCAACTCTGAGTAACAATGATTTCTTCTTGGTGACCCTCAACTACTTTTTTTCCTTGTTTCCAAATGTTCATGTCTCTGCATGCCTTAACTCACTTTTCCAATCCACCAACATGGTTGATGAATGGTTAAATAAATCCATCTTTATTATCAAATCCGTTGTGTGATGTTTTCCTCGTACTACCAATCTATCGTGATTTTTAGTGGCTTATACCATTTAATATTATACGGTGTATTTATGACCTGTCATTACCACTTTGTAGCAGTCGTTTCCTTGATTTAATTCATTTTAACGATCTTGTCATTACCAAACTACGCAATTGTTCTTTCTTTTACATTTGTTTCCTTCACAATATTTTTCTTTTTTGTTTTATTTTCTTAATTGTCGTAGTTCTATCCTGATGCACACTAATATTTCCTTCTACACAATTTCTTATGCCTTGTACTCTATAATCTTTTTCTTTTTTCTATATCTACTTTTTATTCGATTTTCTTCCTTTTTCTACTTTTTATTTGTTTTTCTATGTTTTTCCTCCCTACTATAGTACAATTACTATGATACATGTGTTCTTGCATAACCTATATTACTACACATATTGTCGATTGTCTCTATAGAGTTTCAACCAACTTCCATTCACCATTCCTCCAAAGACTTCTCCATTCAAGGTTTCCAACTACGCGACACCTGTCTTTGTTACATTCTCAATCACATAGGGTCCTAGCCAATGAATTCAAAACTTCCCTGCATGCTGCATAAACTAACTGTCATAGAGTAATACTAAGTCTTGCACTTGGAACTTATTTTCTTTAATGTGTCTATCATGTCGTGCCTTCTCTCTTGTCTTCTGAACTTGTTGATGGAAACCTACGACAAACCGATCTTCCTCAAGATGTACCAACTATGAAAACATCTTGTCTATTTCACCAGAGTCTAAAAGATGACTAATCGCTGCAATGCAAAAACTAGGTAAAATAAACTCCATTAGCATCATTGCTTCTTGCCAATAGACCAACCTAAAAGGTGTATGTCATGTCAACTTTTTACTTGTAGTCCTATAAGTCCATAAAACCGGAGGAACTCTTAGGTCCCAACCATCTCTCCCTACGTTGCAAATATTTCTCAAAGCATTCTCCATGAATTTACTGAAAGATTCCACTATCCCATTGTCTTGAGTATGATACGGTGTACTCTTCTGATGATGAATTTAAAAATCCTTGGTCAATGTTGCAATTGTCTTATTCAGAAAATGTGTTCCTTGATCACTGAGTAATATGTGTGGACATCCAAATCGTATGACTACATTCTCAAAAGCAAATATCGTAGTAGTCTCTGTGGTGCAGTTTGTGACTAGTTCTTCTTCTTCCCATCTTGTCAAATACTTCGTTGCAGTGATTATGTACCTTTCTCATGATATTATTTCTTGTGGGTTTATTGGCCCCACAAAGTATATGGACCATTTATCAAATTATTTCAAGGTAGCCTATGGATTTAAAGGAATTTAATCCCTCCTTGATGGTTTTCCCACTCTATGACATAGATCGCATGACTAGAAATATTCCTTATCATCTTTGTGAAGTGCGGGCCACCACAACCCTGTGAAAAACATAATTTGCGTAATCTCTTTTCCTGCATAATGTCCTCATGCAATCCCTTCATACGCTTCTGTGAGTATCATCGGTCTTTCATGTTCCAACACACATCGTCTCAATATTCCATCTGCACTCAACTTATATAAATTCCCTATAATCAACTGATAATATGCTACTTTTACTAACAATAAATTCTTTTGCGTGACTTTCATCTATGATGGGGCCATTCTGGTACTTAGAAACTATACGATGTTTGAGAAGTAATCATTAACCATTTTTACTACAAATAGATGTGTGTCTAGGAAATTGTCATCTAAATTTCCTGCATCTTCCCTTGATAGTATGTGTAATACATGATCTAGTCCTGCATTCAAATTCCTTGGTTTCACCAAAACCTCAACGCCATATTCCTAAAACAACAACAGCCATATGCATATTCTCCCCCCAAACACTAGCTAGTTCACTAAGTACTTTAGTGCATAATGGTCTGTATACATCTTAAAGTGAGATCCCAATAAATAATGTCATAATTTATGTAGAGCATATACCATTTCCAATCCTTCTCATTTTGTAGTTGTGTAATTCTTCTCTACTATGGAAATATTCCTACTTGAAAATGCAATTGGGTGATCTATCTCTCCCTCCCCTGGTTGATATAGTACTGAGCCCAAATCTATGGATGATGCATCTACATAAACATGGAATTCCCTGTCCCAATCTAGAGAGATCAAAATCAGTGATGTCACTAGTTTTTTCTTTAATGTATCCAAACCCTTTTGACAGTTCTCATTCCACTAGAACTTTTCCTCCTTCTTCAAAACAATTTCCATAGGTTTTGTGATCTATGCATAACCTTTGATGAAATTCTTGTAATATCCTATGTGACCTAGAATTTCCCTCAGTTGTTTGACTAATGTATGTGGTTTTAAATCTAGAATTACTGCAATCTTGGCTGGATCAAATAGTAATCCCTGCTTCCAGACTACATGGCCCAAAAAAATTCCAAATGGTGCCCAAAAAATAAACTTCTTCAATTTCATCGAAATCTAACCATATCTACTCCTGTCCAACATTAGTCTAAGTACTTCTATGTAATCCTTCAATAAACTAAACATAGTCCAATTATCTAAATTCACTTCAAGGAATTTACAAATAAATTCCTTGAACGTTGCAACCACGACTCCCAAAAACACTGTAGGGGAATTCTTCAGACCAAATGACATTATTGTATATTGATAACTTCCCCACTCTGATGCAAAATTAGTCTTGTACTAGTCCTCATGTGAAATTTTTATCTGATGATACCCCGAGAATCCATATGTGAATGAGTAAGTCTCTGTGCCTCCTAAATTCTCCAATATCTCATCTGTGGATGGTGTTGGAAATGGGTCATGTAAACATGCATCACTAAGCTTCCTCATATCCACACAAATCCTAATTCCTCATGTCTTCTTGTCTTGCACTACCACTAGACTAATCCACTTTGATTCCTCCATGACTTCAATGATTCTCACATCCAACATCATCTCTATTTCATCTTTCACCTTCTCCTTGTACTTCGGATTTAACATGTAAGGTCTCTGTCACACTGGCTTACACCTAGTTTCAATGAAATCTTCATCTCGCCTAATTCCCTAGTTATCCTCCTCATCTCCAAAAATGTAGTTGAGAATAGGTCGTGATATTCTCGTAGTAAGTCTGCAATCTTATCTACTATCTCATCACTCCAGTAATCCCCTGTCTACGCAAACTTGAGATTCTGTGTCATCCCAATGTTTACCTTTCACGTCTTTATTGGTTATGTGTATGAGGCTACTACTCATTCTCCTTATGTTTCAGGTACTTTCACATTCCTGGGATCTTCTTCATATTTTTCTTCCTTAGCAACATTGTAGCACTCCAATAACTCATGGACAGTCATCGAATCCATCCTCCCCTAAATCTTTCTCTCTATCTTTTCCCTATCTCTATATCTTTCTCCCTCTCTTGATCTCTCTCCCCCTCCCTCC
>SNQJ01S0010454.1:66895-84455 GCA_010110895.2 Picea sitchensis
TGTCATTTCATCTTCTCCCTCTGCCTCTTGGAGGCTGGAAATTCTGATGTTGATTTTGTTGTTGATGTCTTTGACCTTGGAAATTTTGATTCGGATATTGTTGTCTGTTACCTCCATTGGAGTGAGGGTTACTTTGATTGCTCCCTCTTCCTTGGTGACCTCTGATTTTTCCTCTTCCTCTCCCTCTGCTGAAGGAGAATTGAGTTTTGAAGGCATTGGAGATGGACTCATCTGTAATATGCAGTCTGGTCTCATGTGTCACCAGTGAACCAATGAGTTCATCTGTTGAAAACCTTGACAGATCATTGGATTCAAGGATTGCAGTGACAACCATTTCGAATTTCTTGGGTAAACTTCTAAGGATTTTCTCAACAATTCATTGATCAGTAATTGTTTCACCAGTCAGTCTGATCTGGTTCACGATTCCCATGACTCTGGTCATGAACTGATCCACATTTTCGGACTCTGTCATCCTTAGAGTCTCAAATTGCATCCACAAGGTCTGCAATTTAACTATTTTGACCTTATCATTTCCTTGGTAGGAATATTTAAGGATGTCCCAGGCCTGTTTTGAAGTACCGGGACCTGTGATTTTTGAGAAAATCGAGTCATCCACAGAATTCTGAATCCATAATTTTTTTTTATTTTCTTTGTTTCTCAGTGTTGCCTGAGCAATTCTTTACGCATTTGTCATGGCAGCGAGGGCGGCTGGATCCGGTTCCACATATCTAAGATCCACAGGTTCCCATCATTGTTGTTCTTACAAGAACGATCTCACCCGAAGAGACCAAAACTTGTAATTCTTTCCCAGAAGAATCGGACCCTGAGTCGGTCCTAAATTGCTAGACGACGCCATAGAAAAAAAAATTCAGAAAAAAAATATAGAGGGAAAGTTCGTATTTACCTCTGATCGCCGATTTGTCGATTTGCCAATGGCCAAAGGGAGATTATCGGGTTTGAATTGGCCTTTAGTCTCCTTGCAATGTGACCACACACCTTACTATTAAAGCGCTACATGCTTTTCTGGCTCTTTGACTTTCAAATCACCGAAATGCGAAAAATTGCCTTTGGACAATTCGATGGTCCAGATCTTCTTGTGATCTGACGGCCTAGAGCTTATCGGGATATCACGAATCGGGATTTCACGAGTTCTAATGACGATTTTTTCTAACTCCTTGATTCCCCGATCTCCGATTTTCCGATGGCGCTTTCCTTTCGGGAAATTTCGCAATTGCTTTGATCGCCTCCATGCGTCCTAACAGATGGACGGTCCTGATTTATCCTCGCAAATTCGTGATTTTCGCAAATATGTTCTGGACTTCTTGTCTCTAGGATCCGCGATTTTCCAAATCCCGTAAAACCGATGGACTCTGCTTTCGGGAAATTTTCCGAAAGCCTCGATCTCTGCCACGCATCCCAACAGATGGACGACTCAGATCTGCGTTGGGGATTTCACTGTGGAGATTCCCGATCCCACGATTTTGATGAGATGACATCAGCTGGGCCCCACAACAGAGCTTTCCTTCTGTCGGGATTTCGGACTTTGGAGTTCTGAAGTGCTCATGTTTCTTGTCCTTAGGATTCGCGAAAGGCCGAATCCTGATGTGTCAATGGGCTCTCCCAATATCTCCCACGTGTCTCCTCAAAATGGATGGCTCCGATCATTTACGGGGTTTTCACCATAAAGAAACCCAATCACTTGTTCTCAGGATTCGTGATTTACCGAATCCCGATGCGTCGATGGCCCTTTCCTTTTCGGGACTTTTCCCGAGTCCTTGGATTTACACCACGCGTCCTTGAAAGATGGACGGTCCCAATTCAACCTCGGGATATCACGAGTTGCGATGCTCCGTTGACACAACTTCTCTGTCAACTTGAAACCCTGAATGTCGAAACACCGACGGTTTCCTCGATGTCCGCCACATGTCCAGTCAAATGGACGGCTGAGATCTGATCGCGATTTCAGAAATCGTGATTTCGCGACTTTTGAACTAGTGTTGCGGCAGTCTTTCAAAACCGCGAACACCGATATGCCTATTTGATGGCACTTGGATCTGCTGCCACTTGTCCTCTGATATGGATGGCTCACAAGTCTTCTCGGGATTTCGCGATATCGCGTATCAGAGTTTTTGGAGTGCAATCACCTTTGCGTGTCCAACTCCCGATTCCCAATTTTGCAATGATATAAGATCGATGGCTCACGATATTTCTTGATCCAACGGTCCAAAATGACTCGTGATTTCGCGATTCGCAAATTCTCATGACAGTCTTCTGACCTTTACACCTGGGAGTCACGAAATGCTGAGATCTCACCACATGTCTCTTGATGGATGGTCCAGATGATGTCAGGATTTCGCGACTTCACAAGTCGAAAATTTCTCCTTGGCGGTGTAGAGGACTAAACCTCGTGCACCTTCTTGCTGATCCAACTGTTGTCGGTCCTTTGCGTGAGATTTGATGGCTAAAATGATTTCACCTTTTCTGCACTCTCCTCGTCCCTTCTGAACTGGTTTCCCGCTTTAGATCTGTTCGCAGGACGACTCTTATGGCCGCAATTGTTGTTCCTTATGTGTTTGATGCAATCTTTGTTGAATTTGTCGAAAGTTTCTCCTGCGGAAGAAAGAATTGGTGAATCTTTCAAAGATTGAAATAACTTCACGAGTTCTCTGTTCACTGCTAAAATCTTTGACGGATTTGAAGAATTCTTGCAATTCTTTAAACGCTTCTTCTTTCTTTAACAATCTTCCATGAATTTGAACAAATGTCCATGAAATATTAAATGTTTCTGCCTTCTGCAGGAATCTTTAACAATTTTGAATGAATTCTTCGAGTTCTTTAAACGTTCTTCCGTTATGCTGCTCTTTTGTGTCAATCTTTGACGATTATTGAAAAATTACAAGAATATTTACTATTTCTTCTTCTGCATTCTCTTCATCCTCGATCTTTTGAGCGTTGTACTCTCTGCTTCCTCTGCAAGCTTCCTATGTTGATATTTTGAGAGTATTATGGATGGCTCTCCAAACCTTTTGAAAGAGTCTGTGTCGCATGCTCTCAAGATCCATGAAGCTCTGCGTTGTGAGGATCGTGTTGCTCTCCAGACTGTGTGAAGAGGCTTACAGCTGAAGCTCTGATACCATGATAAATTGTGAAGTAAAGAGAAAAGAAGAGAGAAAGAATAGAACAATATATTGGAATGTATGAAGAAGAGATTGTTAGAAGATACAATGCAATGGGAGATGGCTGAGCTAAATAGGCTCAAGCAAGATAAAAATAGAAAGTACAGTTGTCCAGTACAGCTGGCAGTGTACAGTCAAACTGTTGAGGTTACATTATGTTTAACACATATGTGTTCCGGGATTTTACTTTCATAAAGTGCTAAAGACTTGATTATTTTAAAATTTCTTTGTCAAGGTTTTGTATTCTCGGAGGGCTTCTCAACCTCCAAACTATGGCAGTCACAACCACCATAAATTTCTTCAATGTTTTGTTCTTTATTCTTTCAATCTGAAAACGAATACAATTCAAAATATTTAAAAGATGATTTGCTCTCTAAGATGATTTGCGGATAGCAATTCAATATCTAAAAGATGATTTGAGGGATGATAGAGACATCAATGCATTTGTAGGTCATTTGTATGCATATGGGTATTTGACATGATTTGAGGGATTATAAACACATTAGTGGATTTGTATGACTACATGGATAATAACATGGTGTGATTTGAGATGATCAAGTGATTACAAGCACATCATTATATTTTTATGCCTATGGGTATCTGAGATGGGCCGATGGGCCTTCGTCTCTCTCATCTACGTGTTGAGATGATCTGAGATTATAGGGTGTGGATGTGGGTATTTGAGATGATTGAAGGGATTATAGGGAAATCAATACATCTATATGCCATTTGTATCCATGTGGGTATTTGAGATGATTTGAGGGATTATAAGCATCTTGGTGGATTTGTATGCCTACGAGAATTTGAGATGATCTAAGGATGTGGGTGTTGTGCCTAAGGGATTATAGGCACATTGATGCATTTAGATCTGTCATTTGTCATGTTAGTAGAATATAGAAGTATGTGTTATGTCTCGGTGCTAGTTTTGAAGATTAAAAGTCAAAGACACCTATAGTGTGGTGTCTTGGAATATGTTTTACGATTATATAGTCTCCTTCTCTCCTATCCCAAATTGGTTGTGAGGGTTGGTCATCCACAATATATAATCCCCAATATACCTTGATCCTTATGTCAATGAGGGTGTCCACATAGGAAGTAGCCCGTTATAACTAACATAATAACATTCATACTACTTTTCTTTATGTTATGCCAATTAAATAATTTTAGCCTAATGATAAGCATGCCATTTGTATGCACATAGATATTTTGGATGATCCAAGGGATTGCATGCATGTTCATGCATTTGTATTCCTACCACTATTTGAGATGATATGAGGGGGATTATATTCATGACAATGCATTTGTCTGCTTGTTGGTATTATATTTGGTATGACAAGCACATCGATGCATTTTTATGTTGTGGGTATTAGAGATTATCTAAGGTATTATATTGACATTATGCATTTGTATGCCTAAAGGTATTTGAGATGATCTAAGGATCACTCCATAAATAGATTGTGAGTGGGTGTTGTGTTTGAGGGATTATAATCACATCAATGCATTTATATCCTTGCAAGTATTTGAGATGACAAACATGTCAGTGTATTTATATGCTTCCAAGTATTTGAGATGGTATGGGGGATAACAAGGATGTCAACGTATTTTCATTGATGTAGGTATTTGAGATGATCTTAGGAACAATTTTTCATTGGGTTGTAAGTGGGTGTTTTGTAATGGATAAATGCCTCCATAATGAGATAACAATCTATTTGGTTTAATGTATACAAGCTACTTGTTGAGAACATTGACAATAGGGGTTGTTATATACACCCTTTGGAAACTCCTCTCAAGATTACACTGATTTACGGTTAAACCCATTTACTCATTACATTAGATTGGTATTAGAGCTTGAGTATGTTTCTTGGATATTTTGGGTCAAGGGATTTTGAATAATTGAAAGAGGAGAAACATGCCAATTGTAAATTGTTGTTTTGAATAGAAACATGAATAAGGAGTTCGCTTGTTGATGTTAAGACATAGCTTAGAGGAAGCACTATTTGTATGCTTTGAGGAGCATCAGGTT
Source organism: Picea sitchensis (assembly GCA_010110895.2). Lineage (NCBI taxonomy): Eukaryota > Viridiplantae > Streptophyta > Pinopsida > Pinales > Pinaceae > Picea > Picea sitchensis. The sequence goes on from SNQJ01S0010454.1 coordinate 72,095, forward strand.
GCACTAATGTGTATTGTAAATACCCATGGGTATTAAATTGTATAGATAATGGCATATTGAGAAAAAGAATTGCATGTAGAAGAATTTATGGAGAATGATTCATAGTTAATATCTTGTTGAGAAGCCAAGGAAAGCATGGCTACAAGAGGTATCAATAGTTTATGAAGAACCCTCTAATATTTCTCAATATGGAAGTGGATGTTGAAATATTCTATTTAGTCAATACAATTATATTGAAGCAATGGATGGCATGAGTTGGAGGAAAAAGTGGGGTAGAGGATGACAACTGCCAACGTTGCAACCATTAGAAAGGATACAGACACCAAAGAAACCAATGATGGAGAATACAAAGGAGAAATAAGACACTATAATTGATTGTAGGGGGGAGATGAAGAGATGAATTAGGGAGAAATCATTTATCTCATGTTACCCAAAGAGAAATTTGATATGAAAGGGAAAACATGTTGTCCAATAGAAATGGACATGGGAGAAATGAATTTTCACCTAGTGACAAGTGATACGCTTGAGGAAAAGTGCATGAAGATGTAGTCGGAGCATGTAGATGAATGTATGTTTGATGAATTTGCATATGTAGAAAATATGGATATCCCAACAAACTTAGGATATTGAGTGCATTGGAAGCTCAAGGGAAAAGGGTTCCATTGATAAATACAATGTTGATGTTGTTGCAATAGAAGTGGAGGTTCATACGCATCACTTACATTGAATTTGGATGCCAAGGAGAGATTGTTGTGCAGGAATATAATAAAAGAAACAATTGCAATAACATGAGAATGTGTTAAAGATGTGAGATTGAAGATGAAATACCTACACTAATTATGATTCTCCTAGTTGATTATGATGTTAATAATACCTCTTAGGCTTCCATGATCATTAAAATTATCCATTAAATCTTCATAAGAACCCATATCAAAGAGTATTAACTCAACAATTTAATCCTACAATTTGGTTCACTATCAAGACATAAAGAGTCAAGGAAGATAATTTCCAATCTTGTGTTATTAATAATGTTTATGTAGTGATGGAATTAACTAGGTACAATTAAGTCAACTTCTTATTTAATGTTTTTTTTTCTAGGTTACAAAGCCTAGGGAAAACCCTTTTGTATGTCCTCTCATTTTGAGGATGATATCCAAGGTAAACCCTAGAATCATCAAGGCACAAGTATGGTCAACAAGAAGGCTCAAATCCATTACAATAATGTACTCATTAAGCGATTAACATGTCACATGCAGGGATTGAAAGTGGTTGTGGAGAATAACAATCATTCCTCCCAACCATCTGATCTAAACCCATTTGAAAGTTTATTAATAATTATTAATAATTTAATAGTTATAGCTATATGAATGTTGGTGTTGTTGTTAGTGATTTGTATTATTATTACTTGTGTTGTGATTATTACTATTAAAATGTGTCATTTTGATTCTTTATTAGAGTGATTATATCCAGTTACTACACACCTCCCAACTACCATATGTATTTAAATTATGAGGATGCTTGAAAATTTTGATTCCCTCTCTAAACTTGTGTTTAGAGTACTTATCATTTTTTGCAAGAACCTTCATATTTTCAAGACATAACTAGTGCTTAGTATTGTGAGAGTGCTCAACAAGAGTAGAGGTGCATAAGCGATCCAACTTGATGTTGGCTTCAAGATTCTTAATCCTTAATTGAAAATATCAACTAGTCTCACCAATGTATGATTTTCCATAGAATCAAGGGATCTCATATGCCCCTTTGTGATGATGTGGATAAATTGGGTCTTTTATTGATTTCATCGTTCCTATAATAGGCCTATTTGGAGGCTTGAAATCGATGACTATTTCCTTCTTTTTTGGGATTATGGAAATTTTATCTATAATTCCATGCTTATATAGAAGGACCAATTTTGAGGTATCTTATTCCCTAATTCAAGGTCTAGTTTTGGCATTCTAAATCATCTCCCTAACTTTCTCTTCCTTATACCCATAATTCTTGAAGATTTGAAGAAGGTGATCTCTTTCTTGATCAAGGTGATAATGATAAGATATTCTAAGCAGTCTAGTGCACATACTGATTATGACACCCAACTTTTGAGCTAGGTGATGATGTGAGTCCACATCAATTATTGTTCAGTGTAGCCAGCCAATGGGTTTCTTTCCTGAACACTTGGTGGGATAATTTTAAATATTGTTTGTTGGTTACCCTCACATTAAGAAACTAGATACACCCATTTTCCTTGATCTCCATGGTGAATTGGATATGTTTCAATTGGTTGTTTAATTGATGAAAAAATATATCGAATTCTTCCCTCCCATGGAGCTAGATCACATTGTTATTGGCAATGTACCTTTTCCAATCTTTGGGTTTGAGAGGTTACAACTCTATGGATTTAACTTCAAAGTATTCCATGAGAAGGTTTGACACTATTGGGGATAGTGGTAAACCGATGGCCACTCCACTATTCAGCTCATAGAACACACCAAGGAAACTAAAGAATGCTAATTAGATGAAGAAATATATCAACTTGGTAGTGAAAGGAGTACAATCCTTATTTATGGCCTCCATAGCTTCATCAAGGGGGATCCTTGTAAACAAAGTGACCACATAGAAACTAATGATCTAATGTCCCATAGCTTAAGAGTAGTTTTCATCACCATATTAAAAATCCACTTGAATCCTTTATGAATGATTTTATTTTCCCTACAAGAGGCTTCAAGTCTCTAGCTAAGAACTTGGCCAATTCATACATCGGTGAACTAGTCATGTTCACAATTGGTCTTAGAGGGATTCCATTTTTATTGGTTTTTGGTAACCCATAAATCCTGGGGATGATGGGGCAACTAGGGGTTAGTTTCTTTTTGGTATGAGTATCTAGGTGGGATTTCTTAACGACCTTCTTGACCTCATTGGTGACCTTATTTAAGGTATTTCTAGAAAAATTATTATATTTCTCTCTTGTAGAGAGTTGTTCAATCATCTTATTATGGTAATATGGTTTATTCAAGATCGTTCTATCCCCTCCCTTGTCATCTTTAAAAATGACAATATTGTCATTTGTCCAATGTTCTTTAGGGCCTCAAAATCAATTTTTTTAATAATAATTTTAGGAGGTTTTCTTTTGTTAGTATAATATCCACGTCTTGCTTTATTTCTTCCTTAATACTATCTAGCATTAATTTAATTCCATGCTCAATGATACATATGATTTCTTGTATTTAGACTCTGATGTGATGGAAAACCTTAGGCCCTTTTTCAATGCATTCATCATGGTGTCATCTAAATCCATGGAGATATGACAATGGTATTATGGTTTTCCTTGACTTTAANTAAGAGTAGTTTTCATCACCATATTAAAAATCCACTTGAATCCTTTATGAATGATTTTATTTTCCCTACAAGAGGCTTCAAGTCTCTAGCTAAGAACTTGGCCAATTCATACATCGGTGAACTAGTCATGTTCACAATTGGTCTTAGAGGGATTCCATTTTTATTGGTTTTTGGTAACCCATAAATCCTGGGGATGATGGGGCAACTAGGGGTTAGTTTCTTTTTGGTATGAGTATCTAGGTGGGATTTCTTAACGACCTTCTTGACCTCATTGGTGACCTTATTTAAGGTATTTCTAGAAAAATTATTATATTTCTCTCTTGTAGAGAGTTGTTCAATCATCTTATTATGGTAATATGGTTTATTCAAGATCGTTCTATCCCCTCCCTTGTCATCTTTAAAAATGACAATATTGTCATTTGTCCAATGTTCTTTAGGGCCTCAAAATCAATTTTTTTAATAATAATTTTAGGAGGTTTTCTTTTGTTAGTATAATATCCACGTCTTGCTTTATTTCTTCCTTAATACTATCTAGCATTAATTTAATTCCATGCTCAATGATACATATGATTTCTTGTATTTAGACTCTGATGTGATGGAAAACCTTAGGCCCTTTTTCAATGCATTCATCATGGTGTCATCTAAATCCATGGAGATATGACAATGGTATTATGGTTTTCCTTGACTTTAAGTTTCCCATGTCTTGTCTCATACAACTGTGCAAAATTCTTACTGAGTTTTCCCTTAGCAGCTCTACCAATTCTCAATGTATTGAGGGTGGCATAAGCATCAACTTTACAATGGACATTTATTTGGATAGAATTAGACAATCTAAAAAGTAGGTTGAATGAATTCCTTGGAAGTATGCTCAGATCTATGCTTGATATTCTATTCTCACCATGGACAAGCTCCATGCTAAATCTATTAAATGCATTCTCATTCCATCTACTACAAATTTGATGAGTGACAATAATGAAAATTGGGTTTGCATTATTCTCTTTCCAAAGTTTTAGCAGAAGATACATCCCAAAGGTATCGTCATTGAATCTTAATAGGCAATGAGATCCCGCCACATGTTCAAACCCACTTGGTTGACAACAATTGTTGTACAAAATATCCATTTAATTATTCAATATCATATTCAATGCACGCATGTTGGAATGATTTTATCCATAAAATTTAAATAATGAATCCTATCTCTTGTGAAAAATATATAAAGCTTAATATATATTAGGCCTGCCAATGCAATTCAATAATTCCACCCACGTAAAAAATGGTTTCCTTTTCTGTCATCTGGGTACTAGCATTTTGTTGGGTAAGTCATTCTGATAGCTCCACTTTGTTAATTTTTCTCTAAGAGAAAGTAGCCATTTTGTTGAGGGATAAGAAAACCTCCTCAAAAGAGTATTCTACCAGGTTGTCTAGCCATTTCTTTTAAATGAGTCACAAATCCACTTCCCAAATCCATCCTTTCATTGATAACTTCACCAAGGTAGCTACCCATGCTCTCCAATACTCTCCCCCCTTCCAACTAATAGGAGTAACCTTTGGTCAATTCCTACAGAAATAGGAAGGAAATCCATACTATGGTTCCTCAAACATATCCATTTCTTGAATTTGGTACTGTATGTGATATTTGTTTTACCATGTAGCCTCCTTGGTCATGTCTTTCAACCACACCCAGGAAACTCTTGTTATCACTTCCAAAACCATATTTTTCATTCTCAACACTCCACTCGACATGACATTATTTTCCCCCAAGATTTAAAGGATTAGGTACCTCATATTTTTTGATGATCATAGAGGATATCCATTATTCAATTTATTTCCAACTCAGATCCCATATCTGATCCAACCTACCCCATGAAGGATAAATAATTTCCTAGATGGGTCAAAGAGTATGTGGCCTCATTTACTTAATATTGGGGAGAGAATATGATTCGATGGTTGATGAGTCCACATTGTCCATCCTATATATTTTTCATGATCCCCACAATCATATTCCATATATAAGATATGTTAAAATCCTAGCCAAGGGCATGCAAGAAAAGTTATTTAATTTTAGGACTTACAAGATTTTTCGGTACCCCTTCTACCTAGTGTATCTTTTCATTTTATTTCAGAGTGTCTATCTATCCCACTTGGGGCTAGATCAATTTAAGGAAGGTGATCCACTAATATTCATTAACGAGATACCATGGGTTAGGAAAGGTGATGATGGATATTCTTGGTAAATTATATCAAAATTCTTATGTATATAGCCTTCTTAGTCATAACATGAAAGAAACTAAAGAGAATGATTGCTAAAATTAGGCCATACCTACAAGTAGGGACTCAAGTGAAGAGAGGGGAATGGTTCTTGGGAGAATTTTTTACTGCAATAATAATATATGGGTTATATTTATCTCCTTAAACACTTCCAATCTTCCTCATCCCCATAATATTTCTAGTATAATATGTCATGTAGTTGTCTCATGATAATACAACTTATTTCCTCAAGTCTAAAAACAAGGGTTCTGTTACTTATCCAATTTCCAAGGTAGGATATGCCCAGGGGTGTCAAGGAAGAAAAATAAATAATTGAAGCCATGAAGTTCCCTTGGGACAAGACTTGTAAATATGACCCTCACTTTGTTCTAGGATTTTCTAAGGGAAATAAGAAGCTTAGGTCTCATGACCATTAGAAGAATACCCTAGCTGAGAAGTTGGCCAACGAGTATTCATGGTTGGAGGTAAAGGAACTTATGGTAGCAAATATGGATCTTTCTACGACATTATTTGAGGATTTAGCTCCTCACCATTTTGAAAATTCCAAATTCCCACCCTAATTTACGTTTTATAGGCATGATGGTTAAATGTTGTTACTAAAGCTGATATGAAATTTGTGGCCTTTCCTGAGAATACAAGACATGAGGTACTGGATGGAAAATTTAAAAGGCATAATATGGGGGCTTGGTGGAGAATGATATTGCAACTCAAAGTAGAAAAAGTGCCACTATCTTAAGATCCCCAAAGACCAAATTTTTTTCTAGGATCTATGATGAGATCCATGATGAGGTTGAGCATAAATATGAGCCTACAAGAACACGGTATTCTTAGAAGGAGAGGAATATCAAGAAAACAAAATTTCAACAACTCAAGTACCTACCCAAGAATAAAGTTAAGGAGGGCTCACCTACAAAAAGGGCTTCCTCATGATCAAATCCATAGGTTTCAAAGACATAGTTGGAATAGGAAAAAAATGAACAAGGTCCATCTAAGGTGTTATTATTGAAAAGAGGCCCAAGGTCATAGGGTTAGGAAATACTTCTAATGATTTGGTTCCTAAAAAAGGATATCTACAACCAACCTTTACTCCAACAACAAAGAACAATACAAAATTCAATAAAATGATAGAATATTTGAATAAAAGGGCCCAAGTCCTTGGTCTTAATGAGATAGGCCAACCCCAACATGAGAAAGACACCCAAGAAAATAAACAAATATCAATTCCCCTAGATATTGACAATATTCCTCCCCATGTAATCGAAGGAAGAAAAGGTAAAGGCATGGGAGGAGATGAAATGGATGGAGAAAAATAGAAAGAGGGAGGGAAAAACACATAAGGAAAGATACAAAATGAATATGAGAAAAAAAAATTGAAGAAGAAGAAAGTAGGATAGTTGAATAAGAGGAAGCAAATAATAACACAGGAGAGGAAGCAAAAAAAATTGTAGAGGAATAGGAAAGGAAGACAGAAACAAAGGAAGAGGAAAATAATAACACCAAAGAAGAGGAACAAAATAAGAAATATGAAGAAGATGAACAAAATAAACATGATGTAGAAGAGGAATAAAATAAATTTGTAGAAGAGGAATCAAAGGGAGTTGTAGAGGAAAAAAATAAGAAGAAAGAACAAGAAGTATCAAAGAAGAAATTAGAGGTTGAGATAAATAATGAGGAGGAAAGAAACAATCTAGAAAATAGAAAAGGGGTGAGGAAGTAGTGGCCATGGACACTAAAGAAGAAAATGGATATGAGGAGAAGAATGAAGAGGGTAAGAAAAGAGTGAGGAAGGATGGCCAAAATTTCCAACATCCAAAGATAACTAATGCAAAGATAGAGGGAGGAGATAAGAATGTCCCTTCAGGAAAAACCCAAATGATGATGATAGGATTGTCCTCCCAAACTATCCAATCATATCTCTCTCTAACTCCCCCCCCCCNCTCCCCCATTTCCTCCACCCCTAACCCCTTCCTCTATTGTCAACCTGTAGTTGGTTGGCAGCCACTGGTGTGTAGGGTCCTTCTTTGCTTGCACATACATGTGGTGCATCCTAGATTTGAAACGTGCAATATCCTTGTAGGTTTCCATTGTCTCAGCTATGATGTGTGGTGTATGTTTGATTATATACCTGATATTATCAAAGTATACAGAAAACGTAACATTATTGTAATGTTTCCTCCTTCTATTTGGTGTATGCCATAAGTTGGCATACCATGCATCCATACTACCTCTATCATTTGTTCCCATGTGTTGGTAATATCCTGGTTCCTACCATCCTACCAGTGCAATAAAAATCAACAACCATGAATAATGAAATTTAGTACCCTTCTCCTGTGCCTCGATACAGTTTGTCAAAAATTGATTGACCAAGAAGGTGGCCCAATTCATTTGTACCCCTTCTGAGAATTTTTCTATGGCTATGATTATTGTTGTCAATACCTTGTCCTTACGACACTTGTGCAACAATTTCCAGGCCAAAACTTGCATCACAAACCAAACAATTTTATCATTGATGTTCATGAAATCCAATCCCATTTTCCACCTGAATGTGTAAAACTTCTCCTCCATGGCTTCTGATAGGGATCTCTCCCCTTCTTTGTTGAAAAAAAAGGTTGGATCCTCTCCTGCTTTTAGTAGCCTTGTGATCCGTGAAATCAATGCAACATCAATTGATACTAGTGGTTTAAACCACAATGTACCCCCATGGACACAACTGAGTAGTAACTTAACACACACATTTATTTTTAGGCTACGTCCAAAGTGTGGAATATTCAGTAGGTTTAGTAGGATCCACTTCTCGAGTCTAGTTTCCCACATCTATGTTTCCAACAATATCACTCATGTGCCTAGTACGCTCTTAGCGCACAAGTACTTTTCCCTGGCCATCTCGGGAAACTTCTACTTTCCTATGATATCATGTTCCAAAAACTTGAGGGTGGTAACCTTGTCGAGCATGTCTCCTTCCACACTTACACCATATGGGATTGGTGATATTGCGAATGTGAATTTCCCATATGATGGTACTTTGACTTGTGGCACATTATCTTTCCTTGGTGGGATATAATCCATGTAGAAGCTTTCTTGTGAAGCTGAAGCCAAATCTCAAAGTATTTCCTCCACCTTTGGTGCACCTATTGGTCATTTCAATTTATTTCGTGTCACTGATGATGGAGCTCCAACTTTTGGTAGGGCCATTGCTTTGTACAAAAGGTGGCTTGACGTGCTGTGTGTGTGTGTTGGTGTGGTTGTAGTTCGGCTCCTAGTCACACTAGTTTGCTTTGGTTTATTCTCACTTGCATGTATCTCTGAGTAACAATGATTCCTTCTTGGCGACCCTCAACTATGTTTTTTCCTTCTTTCCAAATGTTCATGTCTCTTGACACCTTAACTCAGTTTTTCAATCTGTCAACGTGGTTGATGAATGGTTAAATAAATGCGGCTTTATTACCAAATCCGTCGTGTGAGTTTTTCCTCGTACTACCAATTTGTCGTAATTTTCAGTGGCTTATACAATTTAAGATTATACAATGTCTTTATGACCTGCCATTACCGCTTTGTAGTCATTGTTTCCTTGCTTTAATTCCTTTTAATGGTCTTGTCATTACAAAACCACACAATTGTTCTTTCTTTTGCATTTGTTTGCTTAGCAGTATTTTTCTTCTGTATTTTATTTTAATAATTGGCGTAGTTCTATCCTGATGCACGATAATGTTTCCTTCTACACAATTTCTCATGCCTTGTACTCTGTAATATTTTTTTTTTCTATATCTACTTTTTATTTGTTTTTCTATGTTTTTCCTCCCTACTATAGTACAATTACTGTGATACATGTGTTCTGGCACAACCTATATTACTACACATATTGTTGATCATCTCTATAGAATTTCAACCAATTTCCATTCACCATTCCTCCAAGGACTTCTCCATTCAGGGTTTCCAACTGTGTAACACCTGTCTCTGTTACATGTTGAATCATATAGGGTCCTAGAAAATGCATTCAAAATTTCATGGATGTTTCATAAACTTACTTTCATAGAGTAATACTAAGTCTCCCACTTGGAACTTATTTTGTTTAATGTGTATATCATGCCATGCCTTCCCTCTTTCCTTAGGAACTTGCTGATAGAAACCTGCGACATATCGAGCTTCCTCAAGTTGTACCAACTACGAAAATATCTCCTCTATTGCACCATATTCTAAAAGAATAGTGATCATTGCAACACACATAATAGGTAAATTAAACTCCATTTCCACCATTGCTTCTTTACCATAGACCAACCTGAAAGGTGTCTATCGTGACATCTTTTTACTTGTACTCTTGTAAGCCCATAAAACTGTAGGAACTCTTAGGTATTAATCATCTCCCCCTATGTTTCAGATCTTTGTCAAAGCATTGTCCATGATTTTATTGAAAGCTTCCACTGTCCTATTGTCCCGAGGATGATACAATGTACTCTTCTGATGATGAATTTGAAACTCCTTGGTCAATGTTGCAATTGTCTTATTCAGAAAGTGTGTTCCTTGATCACTGGGTAATATGCACGGGCATCCAAATCATGTGACTACATCCTCAAACTAAAATATCGCAACAGTCTCTACAGTGCAGTCTATGACTAGTTCTTCTTCTTCCCATCTTGTCAAATACTTCGTTGCAGTGATTATGAACCTTTCTCCCGATATTATTTCTTGTGGGATGATTGGACCCACAAATTCTATGGCCCATGTATCAAATTCTTGCAAGGTAACCTGTGGATTTAAAGGAATTTCATCCCTCCTTGATGGCTTTCCCACTCTTTGAAATACATCGCATGACTGGAAATATTCCTTGGCATCTTTGTGAAGTGTGAGCCACCAGAGCCCTGGAAAAAAATTATTTTGTGCAATCTCTTTCCCTACATAATGTCCTCCTAAAATCCCCTCATGTGATTCTGTGAGTATCATCATTATTTCATGTTCCATCACACATCGTCTCAATATTCCATCTGCACTCAACATGTATAAATCCCCTGCAATCAACTCATAATTTGGTACTTTTACTACCAATTGTTTATTTTGCACGACTGCCATCTCTGATGGGGCCATTTTGGTACTTAGAAACTGTATGATGTTCGAGAATTAATCATCAACCATTTTTACTACAAATATTTGTGCATCTAGGAAATTGTGATCTAAATTTCATCCATCTTCTCTTGATAGTATGCATGATACATGATCTAGTACTACATTCAAATTCCTTGGTTTCACCAAAACCTAAAAGTCATATTACCTAAAAAACNTGGTCTGTATACATCTTAAAGTGAGATCCCAATAAATAATGTATGAATTTATGTAAGCATATACCATTTCCAATCCTTCTAGTTCTGTAGTGGTGTAATTCTTCTCTGCTATGGAAATATTCCTACTTGCAAATGCAATTGGGTGATATATGTCTCCCTCCTTTGGTTGAGATAGTACTATGCCCAAAGCTATGGACGATGCATCTACATGAACATGGAACTCCTTGTCCAAATATGGAACGATCAAAATCAATGTTATCACTAGTTTTTTCTTGAATGTATCCAAACTCTTTTGACATTCCTTGTTCCACTGGAACGTTGCCTCCTTATTCAATAACTTTTCCATAGGTGTTGTGATCTACACATAGCCTTTGATGAACTTCCTATAATATCTTGTTTGACCCATATTTTCCCTCAGTTGTTTGACTGATGTAGGTGGTTCTAAATCTAGAATTACTACAATCTTGGCTGGATTAACCAGTAATCCCTGCTTGCAGACTACATGGCCCAAAAAAAATCCAAACGATGCAAAACAACACACCTCTTCAAGTTAAGAGAAATATATCAATGTCTACACCTTTCCAACATCAGTTTGAGTACTTCTATGTGATCCTTCAATAAACTAAACATAGTCCAATCATCTAAGTGGACTTCGAGGAACTTATAAATAAATTACTTGAACGTTGCAACCATAACTCCCAAAAACATTGCAGGGTCATTCTTCAGCCCAAAGGGAATTACTGTATATTGATAACTTCCCCACTCTGTCACAGAAGTAGTCTTGTATCGATCCTCCAATGCAACTTTTATCTGATGATACCCTAAGAATCCATCTGTGAATGAGTAAGTATCTTGGCCTCCTACATTCTCCAATATCAGATCTATGAATGTTGTTGGAAATGGGTCATGTAAACATGCATCATTCAACTTCCTCAGATCCAAAAAAATCCTAATTCCTCCCATCTTCTTGTATTTCACTACCATTGGACTAATCCACTTTGATTCCTCCACGAGTTCAATGATTCCTACATCCAACATCCTGTCTATTTCATCTTTCACCTTCTCCTTGTACTTTATATTTAACTTGTAAGGTCTCTGTCGCATTGGCTTACACATGGTTTCAAAAAAATCTTCATCTCTCCTGATTCCCCATCTATACCCCTCATCTCCAAAAATTTAGTTGGGAATAGGTCGTGATATTCTCGCAGTAAGTCTGCAATATTCTCTACAATGTCACCACTCTAGTAATCCCCTATTTGCAAAAAGTTGATATTCTGTGTCATCCCAATGTTTACCTTCTGTTTCTTTATCGGTCTTGTGTATGCGATGGAATCAAGATATGTCCCTTCTACTGATCGTTCTTATTTTGTTTCAGGTACTTGTACATTCCATGGATCTTCTTCATATTGTTCTTCCTTAGAAACATTGCAGCACTCCAATAACTCATGGACAATCATCAAAGCCCTCCTCCCCTAAATCTCTCTCTCTCT
>SNQJ01S0010454.1:99911-110050 GCA_010110895.2 Picea sitchensis
CTACAGGATACCAGAGGTAGTTCCAACTACTTCCCCACCTAAACAGTGCTGCAAGGTAGTATCTCATACTACAAAATTCATCTTCTCCACAATCTATTCAAAAGGGGAACAAAAATATACTGCAACCACTATAGCCTCGGCCCAAGAACCTTTTATCCACCAGAAGCAGGTCAAAAAGGTTGCAGCAAAGAACAAATATTCCTTCTGCACACAGTCATCTCATGTAGCTAGACTGGTTAAAAAGGTCCAACCCTTCTAGCCACAGGTTCGTGATGACCTTCAACAAACCAAGCAGCGCGACGGTTCCAACAAGGCAAGCAACTCACCAAGATTCAGATTCAACAATCACTTTCCCCTATCCCCCAGGAACTCAACGCAATGGAGACCATTTCTTCCTAAGGAGGGAGGATTGATCCAGGTGGATATCGGTGGCCATCCACCTTCTCCAACTGGCCCAAAACATGTTTATGACAATTTTGGTAATTTACTATTTTTAGCAGTTTTTAACTTCTAGGGCCATTTTGAGGCCCTAAACGATGTTTTTTGATAGATCTTTCCAACGAGCTATTGAGCACCCCAAACGGAGATTGTATGCAAAAGTTACGCCCCTTGGAAGTTGATGTATCAACTACTCCCATCGGGGCCCACAAACCTTTTGGATTTTCATCTTCCGGGATTAGGGTTTTGGATTTTACTTATGTTAAAAGGGCCCTTAGAGCCTCATTGTAATAATCATCTTCTCACAGATGCGAGTAGCCGTCACATCTCTTCTCAGAGATAATATACCACCATTCTAGCGAGTCTTTCACTCTGTAGTTTACAGTCTCTGTACATTTATTTCATTAATAGAAATCGTGCATTACTGTATATCTGTGACTCTTTTTATTTCTGCTATATCTCTGTTATATTGTTGTCTCTCTTGCAATATCTCTAAATATTTATGTGTTATATATCCGCTCTCATTTCGTGCCAAAAATAATCTGGATCAAAGGATGCACCAGATTCAACCAACCATGCCTCATGATCTACATGTGTCCTTGAAGAAGCCAAGTACACATCCCCTCCTTCTTCCTTGGAGGTCTTTTCTTCTATAGAAGGAGATTCTTTAGATCCCTTTTTTTTCTCAACTTTCGATCTACACTACTTCTTGTAGTGCCCTTACTTTCCACATCTCCAACATACCTTTACAAACTTTCTGGGAGATTTAGATCTACCCTTATACTTAGATATCCCACTTGAGAACTTAGATCTATTTATTTCCTGGGAACATCCTCTTGCAAATAATGCATCTATGCTCTGCCCTTCTATATTATTCCATCTCATCTCCTCCGAAAAAAAATATGAGACAACTTCATCAAACTTCAAGGAAGTTGTATTACTACCTATGGCCACAACCAGACTATCCCATGAGTCTGGTAAATAACACATTGAATTGATACATTTATCTTCATCTGAAATTTTTTTCTCAATAGATACTAACTGACTTACCACAGTATTGAAGGTGTTCAAATGCTCTGCCACTGAGTCTCCATCTCTCATCCTCAGGTTATACAACTTATTTCTCAGGAATAGTTTATTCACTAGGGACTTAGACTGATACAACTTCCCCAACTTATCCCATAAATCCTTGGCTCTAGCTTCCTCTGACACATTCAGTAATATTGAATCTGAGAGACATGGTCGGATTGTTCTCTTTGACTTTCGATCCAACTTTTTCTAGTCATTTTCTAAAGTTCTTGTAGATGTCATACCTAGATATACCGTGATCCACTGATATTTGTCCAGCAACAAATCTTCCATATTGAGCTTCCACAACTCAAAACTTTGCCCATTAAACTTCTCAATCTCCATTTTTGAATTGCTTTCCATTTCTTTTCACCTGAAAAATCAATACCACCGATCTCCCACTATAGCAAGGCTTATCATAGTCCTGAGCCAAACCCTTGACCACAAAGGCTTCCCCCTGAAGCAAACAAAGCTCTGATACCAAATGTAGATTTTAACCTTGTACAATATTTACTGCAAACATATTTTCAGTAAAAGAATAGAAAATATACAATGGCAAATACAAACATTTCACAAAGATTTTTCCCCTGGAAACCTAAAGTGAGACAACCAAAATATTCTATATTCATTCATAGTGATACATTGTTTACAATACAATATACATATAGGATCCAACGGCATCCAAAACCCTAACCCAATGACCTAGATTAGTCAACAACCCTAATTCCTTAACTGGAAATAAAAAACCATCGACAAAAAACTATGTGCCAAAAAACCCACCTAAATATGTGACACTACTATTCATGTGAAGAATATAACACATACCCAACACCCCATACCCCCAATCTCTCCCTATTTATTCCCTCATTCTCATTTTCAATGGGTTGCTTGGCCAAGAAAGAGAGAGGTAGAGGAAGCCATGAATGCATTGTACCAGATATTGTCAAGATGAAATACTGAGCCCCATTCAAAACTGATTTTCACATTTGGGTTCTTGGGTAAATATTATGCCTATTATGTCTTGAATTGAGATGAGATTTCTTATGTTTGTGGTGTTCAGTTCACATGTGATATTGTTTCTTACTGACTACTAGTAAATGCATGTATTTTTTTAATGAAAACATTATCGCAAGAACATTGTTAGATCCATTTACAATTTATCTCTCCCATTGGGATTTAATGAATGGAAACAACTCTTGAATGATCATTGACCATCTGTATCTTAGATAAAACCAAGGGATGATAGTTTTCTATTCTTGGTCAATTAAATTATTTGTTGGTCAATCCCTTCCCTATCCAATCAAATTAAATCCCTTTAGTCGTATTGAATACCACTGAGTCAAATTAGTTAGTGTTGGAGTGTACAAATTAAATGCCAAATCGAATTTAAATTTTGGTGAATTCCTTCCACCTAGGACATTTTTTCTCCATCACGGGGCATCTATATTCATGCATGAGTGAGTTTACATCACCCTAGTGGAGTTTTCTTACGTGCTTGGTCGATTTCACATTCTCTTAGTTGATTGGATTCCTCTTCAATATGAATAGATCATGCTAATGGATTTTATATTACATGGGTGACTTAATTTTTGTTCATAAGTTGAATCCCTTTTGCTAAGTCGATATTTAACCTCCACGGTCGACTTCATGTCACTTTGGTCGATTTTGTTTTCTAGTCAAATTATCTCTTCTTTCGATCGACTCATTTATTTATCGATTTCTTACTTGGTCAACTTACCTTCTTGACTGACTCATTACTCGGTCGAATTGGCTTCTGACATGTCATATTATCTTAATTGTCGGTCGAATTTACTTAGTCCGGTCGACTTCCTTTTGTTGGGGCGAGCTACACTTTTCTTGGGCATATTCAGATTGTTTTGGGCATTTTTAAATTTTGTTGGGCGAATTCCTATAAGCCTAGGTGTATCTATAAGTTTCCAAGAGTATTTATAATATGTTGGGATAATTTATATGATTTTGGACATTTTTTAGAGTTGTTAGAACATTTTCCCTCATTGTCGGTTTCCCAAATTTCCCCCTCAGACATTTCTCTTCATTGATGATAACCTGATTCTCCCTTTGAGCACTTAGTCCCATTGTAATTCGAATTGACTCGTCTGTCGAGTAGTTTTTCTCATTGTTGGTCAACTCATTTCATCGAGCTATTGTTTCCCCTTATTTGTTTGGCTAACTTCACTTTCGATCGACTAGAATTTTACTCCAGTCGATTAGGGTTGTTCTCTTGGTCATTTCATTTTCTTGTTGAACATGATCTTTTTAATTGATTGAAGACCATAACTACAAGATGATAGAAAAAATACTATCCATAGTAGAGACATAAGATTGGTAGGCTACATTGTGGATAGATAATATCCATAACATCAGATTATGGTAACTAACATAAGAACATTTGCATAAAATTGACCTTTTCACACAGGGTTTCTATTGTGACAACATTTGGTTGTAATGTGTATGGTATGAGTAGGGAAAATATTTGCAATAGACAAATAAGAGAGATTATAGATCAACACATAGTAACAGATGCCTAGTGACTTTACTGTAGACAAGGAACTCTATATAAGACTAAGATAGAGAACATATTTTAAATTCCACAAAGGTATCTGTGTTAGTGAAGCAAGTGGGATATAAGCCTCCCATTTGCGGATTGGAAGGTATCAAAGTAGTTACATACTTGACCATGAATACTTCCAAGAATTTGAACAAAACATTGCATACCGCAACATGGGTAAAGCAAGAAGAGATAAGTCAAAAGACTTAAGGGCCATCAATTCTCAACATCAAGAGGAGAATGAGAACATGAAAGATAAATTTCATATGCTCAACAAGAAGTTTGAATAATTCCAAGACTCCCTCACTATCATCAGAATATATTGGGACAATCACATAGCGTAACTTGTATACCTTGGTGAGAAGGTCATCCAAATGGACAACTAGAAAGAGGATAGGTTCACATAGATGATGGTGCAACTATAACAAGAATTGGTAGAGAAGAATAATTCCTTGACAAGGCTTCAAACAACTATCCATGAACACCGAGAAGCAAATCAAACTTCCATTTCCATTTCAGATGTTAGCACTATGACTAATATTACCATGGTAAAATCAACTTCCATAAACATTTCTCTAGAGAATATTGGTGACTTTGAGAAGCATACTAGAGGCATTGGTTCCAAAATTTTAAGGAAAATGGACTATGATGGACAAGGGATACAAAAGAGGAGACAAGGCATCATGACCCCCATTGTAACTACACCTTGGGACAAGCATGAAGGAATAGGATTTTATGGTAGAAGTGAAACTTTCATCGCCATGAAGAAAACCATTTTCTTGAAGGAAACCGACATATTGGAGTTGGATTTATCAACAAGAGAAGGAGAAGTGATAATAAGTAAAGGTGACAACCCACTACCTTTTCATATTCCTTGTGGTACATCGAAGGATAGAAACAATGAGGAGAGATTTCAGACTCATCCCACGCCTACACTTAGAGACAACAACACACTAATCAACGAAAGCAAGAACAAGAAGAAGACTAGGAGATCCACATCAAACCAGAAATTTCTTATTTGTCATTGTTATAAGAGGAGAGGTCATACCATAGACAATTTTTGGTATACAAAGGCATATTATTTTTATGTAAATAAAGGCCATTGTGAGGAAGCCTTCTGAAAGAAGCAAGAAATGTTCCACATGACTAATTTTTTTCCAAAAGTTGAATGGAAAGAAGGATTCTCCAATTAAACTACACACATAGAGGACCATTGAGAGGAGGAGCATGTCAAGAAGTCCTTGGAGAGGAAATGAGAACTTTTTCCACCACCACAATTTGAATGGTCACTGGGAAGAGAAGTGTTGGTGACTTCATCCGAAGCTTCACCCTAGACACCAAACAACTAGGATAAGGGTGTGGAGGGTGATAGAAGTTTTCCAAGGAGAGATAGAAGCACATGAGAGAAGCAAATTAAAAAAGAAGGAAAACAGGTTGATTCCAAGAGAAACCACAATCTCATTCATGTTTATGGTATTGCATCCAAAGAACCCCATATTGGATTTGTGTCAGAGAATGGTGCACAAATTTCAATGGAATTAGAGGATTTCTTGAGAACTCCATGTTCTACATACAATAATGGGTTGAAATCTCTTCCATTGCACACTAGTTGAAGAATGACTTTCCAGCAGATGGACCAACTCCTACTACCATCATGTAGGGGTATGCAGATCAATCATTAGAGTGAAATGGCCACCAAAGGTTGTTTCCATGATGAGAAGCAATTGATCCTAGCAGATGTATGCAACCACACTTCCCTTGAGTAGTTGTTGCATGATGGAATTATGCTATGGTCACACTAGACATAGACCAACATTCAACTTGGCTTCATCATTGTTGAGATGGACTGTCTCCTGGACATAAAGGGAGATGGGAATGAATGTTAAGTCCATATTTTGGATTTGGATATCGTAGAGATGATAGTCAGTGAGCATAATTATATAATGAAGGAACAAGCAAGACAAAACCAGAGCTCAAGCCACATCCAGGGACTAGAGCTAGTAGCGAGAACCACGAGCTAGAGCTAGAGACATATTTAGAGTTTTTGCTAGGAGCTAGAGTCAAATCCACATTCCATAGGAAAATACATAAGTATACTGATCCATATTGGTTTCCTTGATATTTTGGGGAACAAAATATTCTCAATGGGGAGGTGTGATCCAAACCAATGAATGGGTGTAAGACTCAGTACTTGTAATTTTAAATTAATAATTAATTAAGGCCAATAAAATTTGTAAAGCAATGTAAATTTGAAAGTTGGATAGGACAAAAACAAGAGAACATGAGAGGAAAATGCATAAATAAATGTAATTAAAAATTAAATAAAGGAGAAGGTTGAATAAGGGTTGGGTCTATTGGCCTTCTCCTTACCCCCAATCTCTCCCTATTTATTCCCTCACTCTCATTTGCAATGGGTCAATTGGCCAAGAAATATATAGATAGAGGAATCCATGAATGCATTGTACCAGATATTGTCGAGATGAAATACTCATCCCCATTCAAAACTAGCTTTCCCATTTGGGTTCCGGGGTAAATATTGTCTCTTATGTCTTGAATTAGGATGAGATTTCTTGTGTTTATGGTGTTCAGTTTACATGTGATATTGTTTCTTACTGACTGATAATAAATGCATCCATTGTTTTAATGAAAATATTATCACAAGAAAAATGTTAGATCCATTCAAAATTTAGTTCTCCCACTGGGATTTAATGATTGGAAACAACTCTAGAATGATCACTGACCATCTGCAACTCAGATAAAACCAAGGGAGGATAGATTTTTATTTTTTGATCAATTAAATTGTCTATTGGTCGATCCCTTCACTTGCTAGTCGACTTAACTCCCTCTGATCGACTCAAATACCATTGGGTTGAATTATTTAGTGTTGGGGCATAAAAATTTAATTCCAAATGCAATTTAAATATGTTGGGTGAATTCCTTACACCAGTGACATTTTTTCACCGACACTAGGCATCTATATTCATTCTTGGGAAAATTTACATCACCCTAGGGGTTTTTTCTTATGTGCCTGTTCGACTGCATGTTCTCTTGGTCGGTTGGATTCCTCTTCAAGTGGACCAGATCATGCTAGTAAATTTTATCTTACATGGGAGACTTAATTTTTTTTCATAATTGGAATCCATTTTGTTGAGTCGATATTTTACCTCCATGGTTGACTTAATCTCACTTGGTTCGATTTCATTTTTTGGTCGACTTATCACTTATTTTGGCTAACTCATTTGTTGATCCATTTCTTACTTGGTTGAATTACCTTCTTGAATAACCCATTACCTGATCAAATTGAATTATGGGTATCAACCTAGGAGTATCTAGAAGTTTCCAATCATATTTAGAAGATGTTGGGAAAATTTAGATGATGTTGGTCATTTTTCAGAGTTGCTAGAACATTTTCCCTCATTGTTGGTTGCCCAAATTTGCCCGTCATACATTTATCTTCACCAATGGTAACCCAATTCTCCCTATGAGAAATTATTCTATCTATCCGTCAACTTGACTCATCCGTCGATTATATTTTTTCACTGTTGGTCGACTCATTTCATTGGGCTATTTTTTTCCCCTTCTTTGTTTGGATGACTTCACTTCCGGTTGACTAGAATTCTATTCTGATCAATTGGGGTTTTTCTCTTGGTTGTTTCATATTCTTTGGTGAACATGATATTGGTAATTGATTGAAGAGTATAATTACAAGCCAATAGAAAACATGCTATCCACAATAGATACCTAATATTGGTTGGCTACATTGTGAGAAATAATCTCCATAGCATCGGATTATGGTCACTAACATCGGAATATTTGCAGAGAATTGGTCTCTGCACACTAGGTTTCTATTATGATAGTATTTAGTTGTAGTGTGTAGGGCATGAGTAGGGAAAGGATTTTCATCTGACAAAGAATAAATATTATAGAGAAGCATAGAGTAAAAGAGGCAAAGTGGCTTTACTACAGACAAGGCACTCTATGTAAGAGTAAGAAAAAGAACAAATTTTAAATTCTACAAAGGTATCCATGTTAGTGAAGTGAGTGGGATATGAGCCTCCCATTTACAGATAAAAAGGTCTAGGGAAATACGAATAGTCAATATTTCACCCCACTTGCAAAGATAAACATACTATAAATGATTGGTAGGGGTTCCCCATTTAATGTAGAAAATTCTAGCACTTCCAAGGAAAATTAACATGGAGGATGCACCTATGGATAAAGATCTATGGTTCATATTGTATCTACATGGCATTCACCCCTGGAGGATTGGAATCAAATGATGATACAAATATCCATCCAAAAGGTCTTGTCATTAAATCCTCATAGGAAATGAGATCCCACCACATGTTCAGTCCCACTTTGTTGACAAAAAATATTGTACAATAGATCCATTTAATTAGTCAATATCATATTCAATACCTGCATGTTTGAATTATTTTCTCCTTAAAATTTAAATAATGAAGCCTCCATCTCCCACTTTTGTGAAATATTGAAGGAAAAGAAGGATCTCTTGGGAAAAATACTTAAATATTAATATATATTATCCCTTCCAATGGAATTTGACACTTCCACCCACATCAAAATTGGTTTCCTCTTCTACCATTTTATTGGGTAAGTTATTTTGATAGCTCCACTTTGTTAATTTTTATCTAAGAGAAAGTAGCCATCATGTTTAGGGATAAGAAAACCTCCTCAAAAGATGTTTCTACCAGATTGTCTAGTTGCTACTTTGATATTAGAGAAAAATCCTCTTCCCAAATCCCTCCTTTCATTGATATCTTCACCATGGTAGCTACCCATGCACTCCAATTCTCCTCCTCCTGTCAACTAATAGGAGAAACCTTTGGTCAATTCCTATAGAAATAGGAAGTAAATCCATACTATGGTTCCTAAATATATCCATTTCTTGAATTTGGTAATTGTGATATTTTTTTTTACCTTGTAGCCTCCTTGGTCATTTCGGTCGACCACATCTAAGAAATTTTGTCATCACTTCCAAAACCATATTTTCCATGCTAAACAGTGCACTCAACATGACATTATTGTCCCCCAAGGTTTAAAGGAATAGGTACCTCATATTTTTTGATGATCAGAGAGGAAATACAGTATTCAAATTATCTCCAAGTCAGAGCCCATATCTGAGCCAACCTCCCCCATGAAGGATAAATAATTTCTCTAGGTGGTTCAAAGAGTATGTGGCCTCATTTACTTAATCTCAGGGAGGGAATATGATTCGATGATTGATAATTCCATGTTGTCCATCCTAGATATTTTCTATTTTCCTCCCAATTAGATTCAATATATGAGATATGTTAAAATCATAACCAAGGGCATGCGAGACTAGTGAATTAATTTTAGTACTGACAAGATTTTTCAGTAGCCCTTCTACCTAGTGTATCTTTTCATTTTATGTCATAGTGCCTATCTGTCCCACTTGGGGATAGAGAAATTTAAATAAGGTGATACACTAATATTCATTAACTAGATACCATGGGTTAGGAAGGGTGATGATGGATATTCTTGGAAAATTATATCAACAAGCTTATGTATATAGCCTTCTTAGTCATAACACAAAAGAAGCTAGAGATAATTCTTGCTAAAATTAGGCCCTACCTACAATTATGGACTTAAGTGAAGAGAGGGGGATGTCTCTTCAGAGAATATTTTACTGTAATAAGAATATATATGGGTTAGATTTATCTCCTTACAAACTTCCATTTTTTCTCATCCCCATAATATTTCTTGTAGAATATGTCATGTAGTTGTCTAAAGTAAATGAAACATATTTCCTCAAGTCTAAAAATAAGGTTTATGTTACTTATCAAATTTCCAAGGTAGGATATTCCCAGGGGTGGCAGGAAACCAAAATAAATAATTGAAGCCATGAATTTCCCTTGGGACAAGCCTCAGAAATATGACCCTCACTTTGTTCTACTAGTTGCTAAGGGAAATAAGAAGCTTGGGCCTCGTGACCATGAGAAGAAGCCCCTAGATGAGAATTTAGCCAACAAGTATTCATGGGTGGAGGTAAACGAACTTATGGTATAAAATATGGATCTTTATA
>SNQJ01S0010455.1:0-27526 GCA_010110895.2 Picea sitchensis
AAAAAATATTCACCTTAACCGAAATGCCTAAATAAATATGTTGATAATGTTTCTTCATCCCTTAACTGAAATGCTTAAATAAATATGGTGATAATGTTTCTTCTTCACTAAGAGCATCATATCTCTTCAAAGTAGCATTGGGATAATGTTGGTCAAGTATACATAAATTTGTGGGATAAATTATTCATCTTCAAGGTAGATGTATGTTGCCACGTAATTAGATTGATCTAGTGAAACTCTATTATTTATAGATTTCACAAACTGGTTTTGGTACGTGGTGAAATTTTAACATTAAGAATAGAATTAATGGAAATTTTTCAACTAAAAAATGTGTTTATTTTCAACCAATAAAATTTGATATGATGATGTCAAACTCCATAGGTTGACAAAGTAAACTAAAAAAATTAAAAATCTCAAATTGAAGCATAGTTTTCTAATTACATAGTAGTTAACCATGATTAGGTTGAGAATACTTAATTACTTATTCAATAAAATAATAATAAAACATATTATAACAAGATTTGGTTTAAATCTTAAAATACTTGTTATAACCCTATGTTTCATAGGATCAACTGTCTGTTGACTAGAAATTTTTTCCTCTAGTTGCATTTGTTGTTATAAATAATATTTCAGTCTGCAAATGATTTACAAAAAATAGAAAAAGAAAAAAGAAAAGAAAGAAAAGGAAAAAGGAAAAAGAATAAAAGAGGGTATAAAAAGAAAAAGATGAAACCCCATGCAATAAAATTGGCTTGATCCATAGTGTCTAACCATGGTCAAGTTCTTTAAATTTATGCAGATAGGTTAGTGAATAAATTGGGCTAAACAGTTTAATCTTAGCCTACTTAGATAGGATAGTGAATAAACTTGCCTAAACAGTCTAAACTTAGCCAAGTATTTTAGGTTACAATAATTGTTAACCCAACAGTCTAATCTAGGTTAAAGTTGATAGGGGATTAGATTAGAATATAGGTTAGTATGCTTTCATTCCAACAAAATTGATGAAAAGTTGGTCAAAGGCTTTGATTTGAGTGAAAATGTTGTATTTTGGACCCCTTGGTGACAAAAATAAAGAAGGGAAACAACGAAAAACCCATAAAATGTTTTATCCTAAGTTTTTGGGATGATATGACAGCTTTGGTGCTTTGTTCTAAAATGTGCGCTAATATAAGTGGTCCATTAGCGCGTGCTCAAATCTACGGATGGCAGTAGATATCTGACCCCCCCGACCATTCCGCCTTTAACGGTGAGGGGGGGTCCGAGCAAGTGGTATTGCCCGAGCGGACCCCTCCTAACATGGCGCATTCTTGCTAACTTGGACCCCCCTCGCTCTTTACCAATTACTGCCTACTCCCCCCCCCCGAGCAAACTGTCAAATCGCCCTTCCATACCAACTTTGCACTCTGTCGCCACGCTCCATTACTCTGCCTACACGTCACACTCCACTCACCTGTCACCAGTCACATCTCGTCCACCCGTTATCCACTCACTACCCTCCACGTCACCTCCATACACCCGTTACCCACTCATTACCCTTCACCTCACTCCCGATATGCCCGATGGCCAATCAATACAATCGTCCATGACCGATTAACTCGCTGACTTGTCATCCACTCCCTAACGGACACTTGTTCATCCACTTAATCCAGTTTTTTCACCATTGTTACACTGTTCATGATCCAAACACAATCGAAGCCACCATTCTCTATTATCTTCATTCAACGACCGCCATTAACGCCTGGTAAACACCTTTTTCAGTTTTGCAGGTATCAGTCAGTTCAATGGCGCCCAAATCCAAATCTTCAGAGATCGAAGAGAATCCTTTCCTCCCTCCTCCTGTCGACCTGGATGGAATATCGTTGGTCGATAAAGACTACTTAATTGCAGAGCCGAAGTGCAAATTTGACTTCATCGAATTACACTTTTGGCTCAGAGACATTTTTCTAGACCAGAACGACGAGATTAGACTTTGGGAGTCCAATCTCCCACTGTACCTCTTCCTTCAGACATACCATTTCCCCGAGTTCGCTCTAAAATTTCAGGCACACTATCTCCCTAGCCAAAGAGCCATTGTTTCGTCATCTGGTGAAACTCTCTTCACCATTACCCTGAAACACTAAACCAAATAATGCAAATACCCAAAGCCGACTCCCTTTCCCCTTTTTCCATCGATATTTTGACCGAGATGTACCAGAAGTTGTCGTTCCCACAGAGAGCTCAAATCTTTGAACTCTTCCTCCCTGAATATTCCCAGTTACCCAAAAAGAATCCCCCCTACCATTCCTCCATCTTCTCAATGAAAGGTAACCAGATCATTTCTTCCCTGTGTTTTCTACTAGGATATTATTTAGATGAGTGGGTGGATGAACCCACTTTGGGTTTTCTATCGATCTTCTCTACTGAAGAAAACGCTACTACACATTTTAACTACAGCCAGTTTCTAGCCGACAACATCCATGAACAGCTCTTCAAGTTTTCCACAGAGGGTATGTTCATGTATTCTTCGATATTGGCATACATGTTCATCTTTTTCCAAGCAGAGAAATTCTCCTTCTCCCTGCAGAATCTAGACCAAGATGGTAACCCACAACCTGTCACATCTTGGACATCATTAGTGATAAAGAACTCATCTCAGTTCAATTTCAAGCAATTCATTGACCTGTTTTACCATCCAGTGGTAAGCATGCTCAGTGGAAGAATAGAACCAACGATAAAAGAGGAAATTCAAATAATTCTACATATGTCAGACCTACCTAAAACAAGTGACTGGTATCTCTACCAGAATTACACAGAGATCGGGGTCTGTGGATGTGAGTTACCCCCTTACAAACTACCCAAATATTTGTCTGTCAAAATATTCGCTCTGGAATATATCAGTCAGATGATAAATTCTAATGATATTCACTCTGTGGCTTTCAAAAAGAAGCAGCAGTTGAGGATCAAGGGACATATAGGTTCTTTTATTTGCAACAGTCGAGTCACGGAGGAAGAGGCCAATAAGTTGTTAAATGAAATGAAGTTCAGTCTCAGTTTTCCTTGGCACTATGACCCCTGTGGCATCATTGCAGAAACTAGGTTAACACAGACTGGGAGGAAAACACTCTGATAGACACTGAACATCATCCTTCTCCTGTCAGCATTTCACAAACAAATAATCCATGGGTACTAGTAGAGAAGTGGCCCGAGAAAGAAGTATCTCCCTCAGTCATAGAAGTCTCAGCAGAAGACTTCCAAGTTTACAGGAAAAGACCCAAGACCAATCACACACCTGACAGGTCTAGAGGAGAAGAAAATCAGTCCACCATAGTAATGGAGGGAGAACATTCACCACTTGTCTCAGGCAGCCAGCAAATGATGTCCACTTATTCATCTAGGAAACAAACATGCATCACATTGTCAACCAAATCCTCACAGCCTACAGGACTCAACATCTTTGAGAAGTATAACCTGATCAAAAAGAGGAATGAACTGTTGACCAACAATACCTATGCACAATTATGGAAACATACATCTACAGGAAATCATAGGTTGATCTCTTCCTTTGATACAGAGAAAGGAAGGATGCATATGGCATTCCTATAGGCACAGGTGCCTCATCCGAAGGAAATTTCTGATTACAAAAGGTCAACGTTTGAATTTGATGTCAAAGAAGTGCATCTAGTCGACCAAATGGATATGCACAGACGGACTGGGGAGATGATTTTCTCCACCCTAGAAAATACCTCCATGACTGCTGCAAAGTTGCAGGTTTCCTTAAACAATGTATAGACTCACTTGAAGCTGGAGAAAGTGTATTCTTTGGAAAAAGATAACAAGATAAAATCTCTAGAGGAACTGGTACTCAAAATTGGATATGACCCATCAAATATGAAGGCAGCTAAGGAATTACTAAAGAAGAAGAATGTTGACATAGCATCCTTAAGGAAACAACTGAAGATCTCAACCACTAAAGATCCACAGGCAAAAGAGATGGTCGAGACTGAAGGCCAAAAGGAGGAAATGTTGAAACTAATCATAGAGCAGAATGTGCAAATTAAGGAGATGGAGGTCGAGCTGGAGAAATTAGTCAAAGAGAAGGAACATAATGTGCCAATGGAGGTCATCCCACTAAATGCAATCCCCCTCTCAGAAATTAGCACAACAGCAGCAACAGCAGCCACAAAAACAGAACTTCTGTTAGCCACTCCAGTGACAACTCTAGATGCATCAAAAAATTGGCAAATTCAATGGAGGACATGACCATGAAAGGAAAAGAAATAAAAAGACTGCAGGATGAGTTCAATAAACTACAGAAGCTGAAATCCACATTTCAGGCTAGCTACAACAGTGAGATGCACAAATCACAGAGGCTCAAGCAAGAACTGTAGCAGCTGCAGAAGGAGATAGTCATGGCTAAGACACTATCAGAAGCCAAGGAAATATTTGGATGGACATCTACAAATCCATGACAGAGATTTGGCCACTCATACAGATTATGTTTGAGCAGCATGAACTGGTGCAGAGAAGCAGACAGGACATTGACAATATAAGAGGATAATTGGGAGAAAGGCTTACAGAGGCAAATGAGATCATTAGGTTATTAAATTCTATGACAAAAGAAGAACTAGAGGATTTACAAATTGAGGACAGAACAGAAACTATCCTTGAGGTCAAGAAATTTTTGACCAAGAGGGGATTGATGATGCAACTTGAGGAGAGAGTCCAGATAATGGATATTGGAGTGTAGAGGTTTTTCAGCAAGATTGACTCTCTGCACAAGAAAGGCCTTCCAGGTTTATTAGTTATCAATGACAAGCTGATTACTCTCTCAGACTACTAACAAAAGGTTCTCACAGTGGCTAAAGATGGTTCTAAGTTTGCAGGCATACAAGGAAGCATCACTGGCAAAGAATTCTTGGAAACTCTGCAGTTGGACGTGAGCATCCAACACGACATAAAGTACATCTTCATCACCAAGCCCACTTTTTCCAAGTACACAGAGATGAATGAAGTATATCAAAGGTTACTCAAAGTTAACATCCCTAGTCAAAAGAGATGGGAAGACCGGTGTGATTTGATCAAGTAGATATGATGTGTACATCTAAGTCAACATGAAGAATAGTCATAGTCAAGTCAAAGATGAATCACCAACCACCTTCCTCAGAATCAACACCAAGGATTCGAGAGGATCATTTAGCATTCCTACTTTCTTGTAATATGTAATCTAGTTAGTTAGATTTTCTCTCCACCATATGCTGAACATTAATGACAGGATCGGATGTAATTTTTCTATAAATACTTCAAACTTTGAATTATTGAGGGTTGATTTTTGTGCCCAAGTGAGCTATCTCTATAGTATTTTTGAAGAGATCTACCAGTAATAAAAAGGCGATTTCACAAGATTCTTGTGTGTTGATTGTGGTGATGTGTTTGCTTCTATGTTAATGTTTATCCTATTTTGTTGTCATTTTGTTTTCTAATCTAATCGTTTAAAAGAAGTTAAAGTATAGAATTTGTTTCGACACTCTGTTTCTGGCTTTTAGCGATTTAAATGTTCTTCTTATGATATTATAATAAAGAAATTATTAAATGCTTTTTTATTTTGATTGACTACCTCACTTGTTTATGTCTTTCCATCACTTTAAATCTGAAAGATCCAACATTTTCATTATCTTGCCCTGTGAAAAAACCTAATAAAATCTGTATCTGATCTCAATCCTTAACACAGACCCCATATTCATGGATGTTTAAATGAAATATTTCATCCAATCTTTATAAAACAAAACAACACACTCAATTTATTTTAGCTAGCCTAATATTTAAAATCCAAACATATCTAAAT
Organism: Picea sitchensis; assembly: GCA_010110895.2. Taxonomy (NCBI): domain Eukaryota; kingdom Viridiplantae; phylum Streptophyta; class Pinopsida; order Pinales; family Pinaceae; genus Picea; species Picea sitchensis. The sequence continues at coordinate 5,822 of SNQJ01S0010455.1, forward strand.
CCTACAGAGAGATCCCTCTCTGAAACTGGCAGGGGTAGATCCGAGTTTCGAAGTGGTTTTGTAAGTTACCTCCGTTAAATTTCTTCTGCCCCTGACAACCTCAAGGAATTTATAGAGTGCTAACACAGTGGCGACCATATGGGGAACTGAACAAACTTTCCATCCTACGATTTCTTTTCCCTAGATAAAGAAAACTTTATTTCTGAACAAATGATAAAATCTTACGTAAAAAGAGATAAATGTTCAGAGGTTGTTGAAGTTTGTATATATTAGTTTAGATTTCTTAAAATTTAAAGTTATGGCTCCTAAAAGAATCCACACTAGATCTCACCCTGCTTCAGAACCTGCAACAGCAGTAGACGATCCAGAAAATTTACTCAGAAAAAGAAACATTGTAGAAGGTTACAGGAGTCACGGTCCTCTTCATAGGGCCACTTCTCTCCCAGAGAAGCTTGTCACTATCCAGGATCTTGAGCTTGACCTACCCTTTGATAAAATCCTTTTTAGAACCAAACATGATAGCTTTGTGAGTGAAACAGTCCTAGATCAAACCATCCTACAACCTAGAACCCCTGAAAGACTTTCTCCCAGAGAAGGATTTGATCAACGTTTTCTTCAAGAGTTTAAAAAGTTAGAAGACCGAGTATCTGATCTTGATCAAGCGTTATATAAATCCCACTTTCAACATTCAGTCGAAATTTCTTCCCTGACTATTGTTGCATCTTCTATTAAGCCTCAAGTATCTCACACAATACCTCCCAGCCCTATCTCTTGTACCTCCTCTGTCACTTCTCCTCCAATCACACAAGTTGTTATTCATCCTCTTCCACCAATCATGGTGGCAAGATATGCTCCCCTGGTGTTAGTTGCTCCCCTACATGCTATGCCCCAGGACTATCAAACCAGACTTACTCGGTTTGATGGAATTGGACCTCTTAATGCACAACAACATGTTGATAAGATGAATGATTACTTTGATTTGCAAGAAGTCGATGAGGCAGATGTCCATATGAGACTTTTTGCACAGAGTTTAACCGGAGAGGTCAAAAAATGGTTCAAATAATTACGGGCTGCAAGCATTGTTGACAATGTTGTTTTCCACAGAAGTTTTCTTGACAAATGGGAGGTAAAGAAAAACCCTCTCCATATTTTATCAGAATATGAAAATATCAAAAGGAATAAAGGGGAAACAATGCAGGATTATTGCATTTGTTTCAATAATCTTTATAATGCAATTCTTGTTGATTTCAAGCCTCCTCAAGGCTTGGCCTTAATCAAATTCCTCAATGGATTTGATGTTGATATGTCATACCAACTAAGGGAAAGGAATTCTTCCACCCTAGAAGATATGCAGAAAAGTGCAGTGAGTGTTGAAGCAAATCTATTAGCCAGAAGAGTCGGGCAAAGAATAGAAACAAGGGTTACAATCAAAGAAGAACCTTCCACTTCCATCTCAGATACCAAGATGGATTCCCTGATGAGGACCATGGAGAGGATGATGGACAGATTGCAAATCAATGACAGAAATCCTCGTAGAGAAAATCATCCTGCTCCCCATATTTAGAATCCAAATTTCAGAAGAAACCCTCCCCAAATCAAACAGAGAGATCCTAGAGACCAAAGGGAACAAAGAGGTCATGATCAGCAAATTAGACCACCTCTTCAGGAAAATTACGCTGATGAAGGGGAAGAGGTAATTGAGGATTTGGATGATATTCACATAAACATTATGGGGGTTAATGATAATGAATCCATTTTTCTCACTTAGGAAGAACAAGAGTTTTTTCTCTTTTCATAGACAGAGGTAAATGAGGAGGAGGAAGAATCAGAACAGCAGGCCTTTGAAAATGCTATAACGGAGGCCCACATACAGTACAACTTGAGAAGCAAGAAGACTAATGAAAATCCTACAAAGAAGGTTGTTGAAACCAAGAAATATATTGAAGCCAAGAAAACCTCAGATGCTACCCCTAAGAAAGTCCCTAAGAAGAATAATTCTGAAACTCCTGCAAAAAGAAATCTTGAAGCTTCACCAAGAACAGCTCAAACCGAGGTGGCATCCACAACTCAGCCTGGTACTTCTGCACAAAAGACTGTGACTGATAAACCAAAATTGCAGAGCCAAAGAAGAACTTCAACCACTTTCAGCTTAGAAAGTGAACTGGCTAAACTGGAGATTCATATTCCTTTGACTGAACTAATGAACAAAAATGCTTACATGTCCCAAGTGATCAAAGCATTAAATATAGAACCAGGAGTAGGTTCAGATACTGTGAATGTCGTTGATGACCAATCTAAGATGATTTTTGGTACTGAGGTTGATGGACAAACTGATACTGGTTCTGTCCCCCCTTTTTACATCAGTCTGAATATCCATGACAAGACATTACATAACGTTATGCTTGACTCTAACACTTCTCACAATCTTATGCATAAGGTTGTGATGGAGAAGTTGGGGCTTGATATCACCAGGCCATACAAGGACTTGTATTCTTTTGACTCTAGCAAAGTTAAATGCATAGGCCTAATTAAATATTGTGCATCACCTTGGCGCAAATCCCAGCTAAAAGCATGGTTATGGATATTGTAGTTGCAAACATTCCTCTAAATTACGGTATGTTATTATCTCGATCATGGGGTGATAAGCTAAAGGGTAATTTACAGTTAGATATGACTTATGCCACCATTCATGTGTTTGGCCAACATAGAAGACTGTATAGAGATACTTTGATGAAGTATATGGTCAGCAGTCAAGAAAAACCTCATAACTATCCTTTGTACTATGTTCACTCTGACCTGGACTCCTTCATTATATACAATGATGGTGACTTAGACATTAAAATAGCACAATTAGAAGATAATGCATCTGGCTTGGAGGAAAGTAAAGAAACCCCAGAGGAAAGCAAAATGGTGACAACAGAAATTGATGAATTAGCAGAAAACTTCTAGAGTATGGATTTTGATGGAGCTGCCAGCAAGGAAGGAGTTGGAGTTGGAGTGTGGCTGCATAATCACAAGGCAAGGTATTCAGAAACTCATTCATATAAATCAAATTTCCAGTGCACCAATAATATATTTGAGTATGAAGCATTGATGCTCGGCCTGAATTTGTTGAAGAAACTTGGTGCCAAAATGATTATGGTAAGGGGTGACTCTGAACTAATTATCAAACAAATTAAAGGTGAGTATGTTGCTAAACACACTAGGCTCAGAGCTTATAGAAATGTTGTGTTATATTTTCTAGAATGCTTCACTGAAATTGACTTGCAGGTAATCCCCAGAGGCCAGAACATACTTGCATATGGATTGGATACTCCGGCAGCCATATGCAAAATACCTTTCTATCCAATCACCCATACACAGTAGAGGTGAAGTGCGGGCCGACTATTATAGATAATATCAAGTACTGGCAAGTATTTGGCAACAATGAACAAATTGTGGATTTCCTACAGTCTAAAAATGATTTCGAGTGTACAAATATAGATGTAGAGAGTGAGGATGATAGTGTAAATAAATCAAACTTTGAAAATGATAGTGTAAACAAAGTAGATTCAGATGAAATAAATGAAAAAGATGAAGACTCGTATATTTTGCAATTAAAGAATAATGTTTTACCTAGAGGCTTGGTTCCTTTAGAAGAACTATTTGATTTCAACAATGTAGCAAAAAAGACAAAGATTGAACCTAGTGGAAAGGAGGTCAATGAATGTAATATAGGAACAGAGGAAAATCCCAAAATGATAAAACTATATAAATATTTACCCCCCGAGCAAAAACACAAATATATTGAATTGTTTAAGGAATTTGTAGATGTCTTTGCTTGGAGCTATGAGGATTTAAAGTCTTATGACACAAGTATCATACAACACAAGATCCCAATAAAAAAAGAACATAAGCCTTTCAGGCAAAAAATTAGGATAATAAACCCAAAGTTACTACCCCTAATTGAAAAGGAGATTAAAAAGATGTATGTTGCCAAAATAATAGTCCCCTTAAGATTTTCAAAATCAGTTTCCATTGATTTCAGTAACCTCAACAAGGTTTCCCTCAAAGACAACTATCCTCTGCCTAAAATGGATCACATCTTACAAAATGTAGTTGGGGCCAGTAGGATCTCCTTACTAGATGGATTTTCGGGCTATAACCAAGTCCTTGTCCACCCAGATGACCAAGAAAAAATAGCTTTCACCACACCCTGGGGAACTTTCATGTATGTGAAAATGCCCTTTGGTTTGATGAATGTTGGTGCCACTTTCCAAAGAGAAATGGACATTGCCTTTGTGGATGATCTTGGTAGGTTTATAGTCATATATTTGGATGATGTTACTGTCTACTCAAAATCAGATGAGGAACATTTACATCACCTCAGACGAGTGCTTGAAAAGTGCAGAAAGTTTTGGATCTCATTAAATCCTAAGAAAACTCTTTTTGGTTTAGAAGAAGGCAAACTACTAGGGAATATAATCTCTAAAGATGGAATCAAGACAGACCCCAGTAGAATTTTGGCCATCCAAAATTTAGATCACCCTAGGAACCTTAAGGAATTGCAATCCATCATAGGGAAAATAAATTTTCTGAGAAGATTCATACCCAATTTGGCAGAACTCCTCAGGAACATTACAAATATGATGAAAAAAAATACCAAAATAAAGTGGAACACAGAATCTAAACAGTCCTTTGAGCAGGTAAAGCATGCACTTACACCAGCCCCTGTATTGATCAGTCCACATTAAATTAAGGATTTCTATTTATTCTCTTTTGCATCCGAGCACACCATTGCAGCAGTTTTATTGCAGAAAAACAGTGAAGGACATGAACAACCCATAGCCTTTTTCAGCAAGTCATTGAGAGATGTTGCACTGAACTACAATATAATGGAGAAACGGGATTTTTCCCTGGTAAAAGCAATAAAAGATTTTAGATTTTATATTCTCCATTCTCATACTAATGTTTATCATGTTCCAAATGCAGTGGTGAAGGACATTTTGACTCAGGATAACCCTGATGGTAGGAGAGGAAAGTGGATTGCTATGATTTTGGAATATGACATAGAAATCAAACCAATTAAACTGATCAAGGGTCAGGGTTTGGCCAAATTGATGGTTGAATCCAATTTTCATGTTTTAGATATTAAATTTTTAGCTGCAGTTGACAAGCAGGGAGAGCAGGCGACTCCACGTGTCAAAGAGGTATTCTCAAATTCTCCATGGTACACAGACCTCATCTTTGTCTTGCATAATTTACAAGCTCCTCCTGGTCTAACTAAGACTAAAGCTAGATTCTTAAAACTAAAAGCATTGAAATATTGTATTCTGGATGGAAATCTATACTAGAAAGATGCTAGAGGTATTTTGATTAATTGTTTACTAAAGGATGAAGCTGACAAGGCATTGTAGGATTTCCATGAAGGATATTGTGGCGGGCATCTAAGTTGGAAAACTACTGCTAACAAGATTCTCAGAGCTAGTTTTTACTGGCCCACCTTGTTTGCAGATGTGCATAAAAAGGTAACCTCCTGTCACAAGTGCCAAGTCTTCGAAAGCAAAAGGAAACTTTTGCCTTTACCCTTGAAACCTATTTCTGTGGAAGCGTCATCCCAGCAATGGGGTTTGGAATTTATTGGCGAAATTCATCCACCCTCTTCAGGCCAGCATAAGTGGATCCTCACAGCTACAGACTACTTCACAAAGTGGATTGAAGTTGTACCCTGCAGGTAATCCACTGACTCTGTCATTATTAAATTCTTGGAAACTAATATTCTGTCTCGCTTTGGATGTCCTAGGAAAATCATAACCGATAATGCAGCAGCTTTCAGATCAAAAAAGCTAATAGAATTTTACAGCAAGTACCAGATTATTTTGGGGCACTCCACGGCCTATTACCCTCAGAGAAATGGGTTAGTTGAGTCCTCAAATAAAATTTTGGTGAATATCATAAAGAAGATGTTTCAAGAAAATAAGAAATCTTGGCATAACAAGTTAGTTCATGCACTATGGGCTGACAGACTGACCACAAAAAGATCAATTGGTATGCCCCCATATCAATTGGTATATGGGATTGATGTTGTTTTCCCCACCTCTTTGGGCATTCATTTTATGAAGTTGTTGCAAGAAGTACAGGAAGATCCTAATGATATTCAAAGGAGAATCAATCAGATGATCCAACTTCAACAGTCAAGAGAGGAGGTGTATAACCAGACATAGATAATCCAAGAAAGCATCAAGAAGATTTATGACAGAAGAACCAAGGAAGATGATTTCAAATTGGGTGATTTATTACTGAAATGGGATTCCAGAAATGAAGACAAGGGAAAGCATGGGAAATTCGACAATTTTTGGACAGGGCCTTACACCATCCAGGCTTATAGAGGGAACAACGCATTATTTCTCGAGCATAAGGAAGGAGCAGATCTTCCAGGGGGGCCTATCAATGGCAGGATGCTCAATAATTATCTTCCATCAAAATAAAGATTTTTAACCATCTAGCTCATTGTACAAACCATTTTTACTTTCATGTTATGTGTGGGTATTGTTGATCAGATGGTTGAAGCCCGAAGAGAAGGCCCTAAGCCACTGACCAGTGCCACCAAATTTTCAAAATAAAACAAATCAAGTTGCAGAAGAAGCACTGGAGAAGAATTTTCAAAACATGAGGTAGTAGGTTCTTGGCACCTCACAAGGAGAGAACCATCCCCAGGTGGAGCCACTATTATAACCCTATGTTTCATAGGATCAACTGTTGACTAGAAATATTTTCCTCTAGTTGCATTTGTTGTTGTAAATAATATTTCAGTCTGCAAATGATTTACAAAAAATAGAAAAATGAAAAAGAAAAGAAAAGGAAAAAGAAAAAGAAAAGAAAGAAAAGAAAAAAGAATTAAAAAGGGTATAAAAAGAAAAAGATGAAACCCCGTGCAATAAAATTGGCTTGATCCATAGTGTCTAACCATGGTCAAGTTCTTTAAATTTATGCAGATAGGTTAGTGAATAAATTGGGCTAAACAGTTTAATCTTAGCCTAATTAGATAGGATAGTGAATAAACTCGGCTACACGGTCTAAACTTAGCCAAGTATCTTAGGTTAGAATAATTGTTAACCCAATAGTCTAATCTGGGTTAAATTTGCTAGGAGATTAGATTAGGATATAGGTTAGTATGTTTTCATTCCAATAAAATTGATGAAAAGTTGGTCAAAGGCTTTGATTTGAGTTAAAATGTTGTATTTTGGACCCCTTTGTGACAAAAATAAAGAAGGGAAACAGCGAAAAACCCATAAAATTCTTTATCCTAAGTTTTTGGGATGATATGACATCTTTGGCACTTTGTGCTAAAAGGCATGCTAATCTCAGTTGTCCATCAGCGCGTGCTCAGATCTATGGCTGGTAGTAGATATCGAACCCCCCAACCATTCTTCCTTCTCGTGACGATATCGAACCCCCAACCATTCTTCTTCTTCCTTTTAACTAAGCATGGTAGGTGGTATCTCGAGCGACCCTCTTAACGTAAGCATTATTCTTGTTAACTCAACCCTCGCTTTACCACTTACCGCTTCTAACCCGAAAGCAAACTTCAATAAACCAATTCTTCCATACCACCTCCGCACTTCGTCGCCACGCTCCATTACTTTGCCTACACGTCACACTCCACTCACCTGTCGCCAGTCACATCACGTCCACCCGTTATCCACTCACTACCCTCCACGTCACCTCCATACACCCGTTACCCACTCATTACCCTCCACCTCACTCCTGATATGCTCGTTGGCCAATCAATGCGGTCAGCCATGACCGATTAACCGGCTGACTCACCATCCACTCCCTAACGAACACCCATTCATCCACTTAATCCCATTTTTTCACCATTGTTTCACTTTTCACGATCTAGACGTAACCGAAGCCACCATTCTTCATTCTCTTCAGTCAACGACCGTGATTAACACCTAGTAAACACAGTTAACATCTTTTTTCAGTTTTGCAAGTATCAGTCCATTCAATGGAGCCCAAATCCAAATCTTTAGAGATCGAAGAGAATCCTTTCCTCCCTCCTCCTGTCGACATGGATCGAATATCGTTGGTCGATAAATACTACTTAATTGCATAGCCGAAGTGCGAATTCGACTTCTTCGAATTGCACTTCTGGCTCAGAGACATTTTTCTGGACCAGAGCGATGAGATTGGACTCTGGGAGTCCAATCTCCCACTATACCTCTTCCCTCAGACATACCATTTGCTCGAGTTCTCTCTAAAATTCCAGGCACACTATCTCCCTAGCCAAAGAGCCATTGTTTTGTCATCTGGTGAAACTCTCTTCACCACTACCCCTGAAACGCTAAACCAGATAATGCAGATACCCAGAGTTGAATCCCTTTCCCCTTTTTCCATCGAGATTCTGACTGAGATGTACCAGAAGTTGTCATTCCCACAGAGAGCACATATATTTGAACTATTCCTCTATGAAAATGCCCAGTTACCCAAAAAGAATCCCCCCTACCATTCCTCCATCTTCTCAGTGAAAGATAACCAAATCATTTCTTCCATGTGTTGTATACTAGGATACTATTCAGATGAGTGGGTAGATGAACCCATTCTGGGTTTTCTATCCATCTTCTCCACTGAAAAAAAGGCTACTACACAGTTCAACTACAGCTGGTTTATGGCCGACAACATCCATGAACATCTCTTCAAGTTTTCCATAGAGGGTATGTTCAGGTATTCTTCGATATTGGCATACATGTTCATCTTTTTCCAAGCAAAGCAATTCTCCTTCTCCCTGCAGAAGCTAGACCAAGATGGTAACCCACAACCTGTCACATCCTGGACATCATTAGTGAGAAAGAACTCATCTCAGTTCAATTTCAAGCAGTTCATTGACCTATTTTACCATCCAGTGGTAACCATGCTCAGTGGAAGAACAGAACCAAGGATAAACGAGGAAATTCAAAGAATTCTACATCTGTCAGACCTGGCTAAAACAGGAGACTGGTATCTCTACCAGGATCACACAGAGATCAGGGTCCATGGATATGAGTTAACCCCTTACAAACTACCCAAATGTTTTCCTATCAGAATATTCGCTCTGGAATATATCAGACAGATGATACATTCCGATGATATTCACTTCGTGGCTTTCAAAAAGAAGCAGTAGTTGAGGATCAAGGGACATATAGGTTCTTTTATTTTCAACAGCCAAGCCGCAGGGGAAGAGGTCTATAAGTTGTTAAAGGAAATGAATTTTGGTCTTAGTTTTCCTCGGCACTATGACCCCTGTGGCATCATTGCAGAAACCAGGTTAAAGAACATGATTTCTCCCTATCCTCACATGCATAAACCAGAAGTTGAGAAATTCATGAACCAGACAGAGTGGGATGAAAACACTCTGATAGACATTGAACATCATCCTTCTCCTTCCATCATTTCACAAAAAAATACTCCACAGGTACCAGTTGAGAAGAGACCCAGGAAAGAAGTATCTCCCTCAGTCACAAAAGTCTCAGCAAAAGACTTTCAAGTTGACAGGAAAAGACCCAAGACCAGTCACACACCTAAAAGGTCTGGAAGAGAATAAACTCATTCCACCATAGTAATGGAGGGAGAACATTCACCATTTTTCTCAGGCAGCCAGCAAATGATGTCCACTTCTTCATCCAAGAAACAAAAAAACATCACATTGTCAACCAAATCCTCACAGGAGACTACAGGACTCAACATCTTTGAGAAGTATAACTTGATCAAAAAGAAGAATGAATTGTTGACCAACAGTACCTATGCACAATTATGGAAACAGACATTTACAACACAGCATAGGTTTCTCTATGCCTTTCATACAAAGAAAGGAAGGATGCATATGGAATTCCTGCAGGCACAGGTGCCTCATCCCAAGGAAATTTCTGATTACAAAAGGTCAACGTTTAAATTCGATGTCAAAGAAGTGCATCCAGCCGACCAAATGGATATGCATAGACAGACTGGGGAGATGATTTTCTCCACCCTGGAAAATACCTTCATGACTGCTGCAAAGTTGCAAGTTTCCTTAAACAATGTCCAGAGTCAGTTGAAGCTGGAGAAAGTGTCTTCTTTGGCAAAAGATAACAAGATAAAATCTCTGGAGGAACTGGTACTCAAAATTGGATATGACCCATCAAATGTGAAGGCAGTTGAGGAATTACTAAAGAAGAAGAATGTTGACATAGCATCCTTAAGGAAACAACTGAAGATCCCATCCACTGAAGATCCAAAGGAAAAAGATATGGCCGAGACTAAAGGCCAAAAGGAGGAAATGTTGAAACTAATCATGGAGCAGAATGCGCAGATTAAGGAGATGGAGGTCGAGCTGGAGAAATTATTCAAAGAGAAGGAACAGAATGTGCCAATGGAGGTCATCCCACTAAATGCAGTCCCCCTCACAAGAATTAGCACAGCAGCAGCAGCAGCAACCACAACAGCAGAACTTCCATCAGCCACTCCAGTGACAACTCTAGATGCATCAGAAAAATTGGCAAAGTCAATGGAGGATATGAACCTGAAAAGACAAGAAATCAAAAGACTACATGATGAGATAAATAACCTATAGAATATTAAATCCACATTTCAGGCTAGCTACAACACTGAGATGCACAAATCACAGAGGCTCAAGCAAGAACTGCAACAGCTGCAAAAGGAGACAATCATGGCTAAGACATTGTTAGAAGCCAAGGAAACTATTTGTATGGACATATGCAAATCTATGACAGAGATTTGGCCACTGATACAGATTATGTTTGAGCAGCATGAACTGGTGCAAAGAAGAAGACATGCCATTGAAAAGATAAGAGGAGAATTGAGAGAAATTCCTACAGAGGTAAATGAGATCATCAGGTTCTTAAATTCTATGACAAAAGAAGAATTGGAGGCTTCGCAAATTGAGGACAGAACAAAAACTATCCTTGAGGTCAAGAAAGTTTTGACCAATAGGGGATTGATGATGCAACTTGAGGAGAGAGTCCAGACAATGGATATTGGAGTGCAGAGGTTTTTCAGCAAGGTTGACTCTCTGCACAAGAAATGCCTTCCAGGTTTATTAGTTATCAATGACAAGTTGATTACTCTCTCAGACTACAAACAAAATATCCTCACATTAGCAAAAGATGGTTCTAAGTTTGCAGGCATACAGGCAGCATCACTAGCAAAGCATTCTTGGAAAATCTGCAGTTGGACCTGAGCATCCAACACGAGATAAAGTACATCTTCATCACCAAGCCCACGTTTGCCAAGTACATAGAGATGGATGAAGTATATTGAAGGTTACTCAAAGTTACCATCCCTAGTCAAAAGAGATGGGAAGACCTGTGTGATTTGATCAAGTAGAGATGGTGTGTACATCCGAGTCAACATGAAGAACAGTCATAGTCAAATCAAAGATGAATCACCAACCACCTTCCTCATAATCAGCACCAAGGATTCGAGAGGATCATTTAGCATTCCTACTTTTTTGTAATATGTAATCTAGTTAGTTAGATTTTCTCTCCACCATATCTTGATCATTAATGATAGGATCAGATGTAATTTTTCTATAAATACTTCAGACTTCGAAGTATTGAGGGTTGATTTTTGCACCCAAGCGAGCTAGCTCTGTAATCTTTTTGAAGAGATCTACCAGTAATAAAAATGCGATTTCACAGGATTCCTACGTCTTGATGTTGGTGATGTGTTTTATTCTTTGTTAATGTTTATCATATGTTGTTATCATTTTATTTTATAATCTAATCGTTTAAAAGAAGTTAAAGTACAGAATTTGTTTCAACACTATGTTTCTGGATTTTAGTGATTTAAATGTTCTTCTTCTGATATTATAATAAATAAATTCTTAAATGTTTCTTTATTCTAATTGAGTACCTCACTTGTTTCTGTCTTTCCATCACTTTAAATCTGAATGATCCAACGTTTCCATTATCTTTCCATGTGAAAAAACCTAATAAAATATGTATCTGATCTCAATCCTTAACACAGACCCCATAGTCCAATGGATGTTTAAATGCAATACTCCAGCAAATCTTTATAAAACAAAACAACACACTCATATTATTTTAGCTAGCCTAATATTTAAAATCCAAACATATCTAAATTCTATAGAGAGATCCCTCTCTGAAACTGGCAGAGCTAAATCCTAGTTTCGAAGTGGTTTTGTAAGTTACCTCTGTTAAATTTCTTCTACCCCCGACAACCTCTGGGAATTTACAGAGTGCTAACAATACTAAAAACTATTTATTATTTAGATTATTTTAAATATAAAACTCATGATACTTAATAATAAGTTTGTACATTATTTTACTATCATTCTTTTTTATTTTAGTAAAAAAAGAGTGAAATTATCTAATAGTCGTTGTCTTTTGTTTTCTCTTTTTTTATTGTTTAGATCATTTTAAAATATAAAATTCATTATGTTTAATAAGTTTTCACATTATTTAATCATTATTCAGTGTGAAAATGAATAAAGTTTTTTTGGGTTGAGTTTTATCTTTTCTATTTAATATAATTATTTTCCACAGACATTAATTTATCTATAGTTTAATTAGTATGATTACAAGCTTAAATGGATAGCTTTGTAACATGTATTTATTTTAATAAATTGGTTATTGTGAACATAAAATTTTAATAAAATAAATTTCACATAAGAGTGTTCCCAAGAATTGTGCACTCGACCACAGCGGCACCGCAGAATGGATGGGCGAGGAGGATGCATGATCCACCCAATAGAAGAAGTGAATATGTGTAAGGGCGAGCTCGGTCATCTTAGGCGTGTATCGTGCCGAGGGGAACTAACCGATATTAATTGCACTAAACGCTAAGCCAAGTGATTGGCCAACAAATGGATGCAAACTCACTTGGCATCCAAAACCGAAGGAAATGAAGTCATCCAAGCAAGTAAGAGCACGCTTGGGTGAGTTGGCCGACTCACCCAAGGGGCGTGTGCCCTTTGGCGAAGTTGGACCAACCAAAACAAATGGTTTCATCTCATCGTGGTGAAAGGGTGCGCCTGTTGGGAGCCCTTATAAGCCAAGAGAAGCATGTCATTTCAAAGACAAGAAGTCGGATGAAAAGAGTAAGTTTGAATCGAGCTAAGGGGACAAGCAAACAAGGCAAAGAACTGCAGGCACCAAGAATATGAAGCATGAAGGGGATGAGATCATTTAGTCTTTCAGCTGAGGTGACAAAGGAAGAACACCCAAGGGCATCTTGTTGAAGTAGGGTTGTTCGGTTATTGCAACAAGTTCTTTGTAACTGAGCAAGGCTCCTTGTAAAATATTTCTTTGTGTGACACAATTCTTAGCTCGGCACACTATCGTTTCTATTTATCGATAAATTGGGTGTTAGGTCGGTTTGGCCACCCACACGCATGTTTCGTTTGCACTTGTGTATGAATCCTTATCTTTATTGTTGTGTTAACTAAGTATAAGAAACACACACATAACTGAAGTAATAAACGAGACTAAGTGAAGGCATATCCAGGGTCAATTAATTTGGTTTGGCCTTGTTGCCGAACGAAAGGTGTTGGTTTCGCACGTCACTGAGGATGTTTGGCGCTTGCAACCCAACTGAGGTACTTAGCCCCATGACAAGTGGTATTATATCTAAACATAAAGACACAGTGGGTTGGTCGTTAGACGAGCTCCACCACGGGGAGCCAGGAGAAGCTTGACTTAGCTAGGTTGGGATTGTTTTGTTTGTCTCAATAACGATGGCAGGCCGCAGCAGGTTGTGGATAGATTGGGTGCTCAGCCACAACTTGAAAAGAAGTCTAAGAGTGTTTCCTTAGAGATGGGGCGACTTGGACAGGAGTGCATGAAGTTTGGTGGAAGTTGCGAACGGAAGAGGTTGGTGAGTAGTGAAAGTTGTTGTTGTTCGTTTGACAATACGCATGAGGCATGGCAAGGTTCATTGGACAAAAAACGAATTGGTGTCTTGGATGGCCAAGGCAAGTGCATGCATCAATTGTGCTTCATTTACATGATCATCAATGGCAGGGCAGTTCAAGCACTTGTTGACATAGGTGCTTCACATAACTTTCTACATGCAGAGTTGGCTAAGGAGCTCGAGCTCAAAGTCACAGCGAGTAAAACAGAAGTGAAGCGATGAATTCTAAGGCAAGGTAGGCAATGAGAGTTTCCTCATAAGTCCATGTGTAGTTGGATGAATGGAAAAGACAAGCAAACTTTATGGTTTTGTCGATGGATGACTTTGAATTCATCTTGGGGCGGGATTTCCTTAGAAGGGACAAGGTTTTTATGGTGCCATGGATAGGAAAGATGGTTATAGTGAGTGAACAGAAGACATGGGTTGTGCACACAGCCGCATGGAAGCCTAAGGGTGGATTGCATATTATATCTGCATTGAGCATAAAGAGAGAAAGGAGATGATCCTTTGCCACTAGTTGCAGACTATTTTGACAAGGTAGCCAAAGCCAAGGTGTTTTCAAAATTGGACTTGAGACATGGTTATTATTAGGTTTGGATCGCAAAAGGAGATGAACAAAAGACAGTGATGGTGACACGTTACGGAAGCTTTGAGTTCCTAGTGATGTTGTTTGGTCTATCAACATCCTGGCCACTTTCTGCACATTGATGAATGACATTCTCAGGACATTCTTGGACAGGTTTGTGGTGAAGTACTTAGACAATATCGTTGTGTTCAGGGAGAGTATGGAGGAGCATGAAAAACATTTGGAGGAAGTATTTGAGGTGTTGTGAAAGCATCAGTTATTATTGAAGAAGTCCAAGTGCATTTTTGGGCAGACCGAAATATCCTTTCTTGGCCACTAGGTGGGACAAGGAAGCGTTAGCATGGACCTCGCAAAGATCATTGCGATCGCAGATTGGGAGGAGTTGCACGTCATGCATGATGTGAGGGTATTCCTTGGATTGGAAAACTACTACTGGAGATTCGTATAATTCTATTCCAAGATTGTTGCACCACTAACATACTTTTTGAAGAAGGAAAGAGCTTGGAATTGGACGGAAAATAGCAAGTCTACATTCGAAGAGTTGAAACATAGAATTGTCTCTGCCCCAACGTTGAAGCTACCAGACTTTGAGCAATCGTTTGAAGTGCAAACAAATGCCTCAGAATTTTCCATAGGAGGATTTGTTATGCAAGATGGGAATTCTGTGGCTTTCGAGAGCAGGAAGCTAGAGGATCGTGAACGAAGGTATTCGGACCATGAGAAGGAAATGACCGTTATCGTGCATTGTATACAAGTATGGAGGCACTACTTGTTGGTCAAGCCCTTCGTGGTCAAGACAGTCAATGTGGCGATGAGTTACTTTGTGACACAACCCAAGCAGTTGTCCCCCAAGCAAGCACTCTGGCAAGACTTCTTGGCCAAATTTGACATGACTAATGAGTATAGGCCAAAAAAACTCAAAGTTCTTTTCGATGACTTGAGTAGGAAGGCTCAACTAGATACACTTGAGGAATATGAATCGCCTACTACGACGGATGGGAGCCAGATTCATGAGTTGATAGAGTTGCGAGTAAAGATTAAGGAAGGACTACAAGTTCATCCAACGGTGAAGAGCATTATGAAGTCGGTAGAGGAGGGGAAGACGAGAAGGTTCTTTCTTCGTGATGGGATCTTGTACTTTGGTGGGCGCCTCTACATTCCTAATTCAAGTCACCTCCGTGAGGATCTCTTGAAGGAATGTCATGAATCGCCCTAGGCTGGCCACTCAGGAAAGCAGAAAACACTGGCATTTTTCGAGAGAGAGTACTTTTAGGATCCTAGGAAGCAAGATGGAGAATACTATGTCCAAAATTGGCTTATTTTTCAACAAGACAAGGCTGACACCAAGATGCAAGCAAGTTTGTTGCAACCTTTGTCGATTCCATAGAAGCCTTGGGCAAGTGTTTCGATGGACTTAATTACCCAACTTTCGGCAGCACATGGGTACAACGGGATCATGGTCATGGTTGATCATTTTTACAAGTATGCAGTTTTCATTCCGATGAAGACAACTTGTGGGGAAGAAGAGGTGGCATGGTTGTTTTTCAGACAAGTAGTGAAGTATTTGGGTCTTCCGCTGAACATCATTTCGGACAGATATACAAGGTTCACCGGGAAGTTTTGGATAGCACTGTTCAATATTGTCGAAATGAAGTTATTAATGAGCTCCATCTTCCATCCGCGGACAGATGGATACACGGAATGAATCAACAAACTATTGGAAGATTACTTGCAACATTATGGGAGGACAAACCAAACGAACTAGCCAGGTCTGTTGGACGCAACACAGTTCAGTTACAAGTTGCAGAAGAGTTATGCAATGAGATGCAATCCATTCAAAATGAAGAATGGACAAAAACCCATCACTCCACACACGGTGATGCAAGGATACTATGGGATGAACCCATCAGCCTTAGGCTTCGTGACAAGTTGGGAGGATCAGTTGGAGTTGGCTCGTGCACATTTGACAAGTGCAAAAGAGAGGATGAAATATTGGGCAGATCAAGAGAGACTTGATGTGCAGCTCAACATAGGAGTTCATGTATTCGTCAGGATGGGCAAGAACCAATTCACGCCACCGACTGGGATGGCACCATCGTTGGTGCGGAGGTTTGAAGGTCTCGTCAAGATACTTGGGAAGATTGGAGAAGTCACTTACATGTTGGAACTCTCGTTTCAAATGAGATCCCAACATCATGTTTTTCACATTAGTCAGCTAAAACCATAATGAATGGATGCGAAGGACCTAGAAATAACCAAGCCCACCTTACGGTCCAGCAATGATTGTCGATCGACCAAAGTTAGAGGTTGATGAGATCTTGGCATACAGGATGACAGGGATTGGCAAGAATTGTCAGCATGAGTATTTCGTCTGTTGGAAAGGAGGATTCGAAGAAGACGGTTGTTGGGAAAGGGAAGAGGCACTTTGGAGGCGGAATCATAAGATCTATGAGCTTCGGGTGAAGCACGTTACTTGGATTTTCGAGGTCAACAATGACTTGCGGTCGAGGAGGGTGTAACACCTCAGGAAAAATGGATAAGAGCACGCCCAAGAATTGTGCACTCAACTGCACCTACACCACAGAATGGATGGGCGAGGAGGGCACTCAATCCACCCAAAAGAGGAAGCGAATATGTATAGGGGCGAGCTTGATCACCTTGGGCGCATGTCATGCCAAGGGGAGCTAAACGAGATGACTTGCATCGAACACTAAGTCAAGTGATTGGCCAACGAATGGATGCAAACTCACTTGGCACCCAAAACTGAAGGAAACGAAGTCAGCCAAGCAAGGAAGAGCGTGCTTGGGTGAGTTCGCTGACTCACCGAAGGGACGCACGCCCTTTGGTGAAGTCATCCTGACCGAAACAAATGGTTGCATGTCATCGTGGTGAAAGGGTGTGCCAGTTGGGTGCCCATATAATCCAACAGAGGGAATCCATTTCAAAGACAAGAAGTCAAATGACAAGAGCAAGTCTGAACCGAGCTAAGGGGACAGGCGAACAAGGCAAGAAATTGTAGGCACCAAGAAGATGAAGCGCGAAGGGGACGGGCGCATTCAGTCTTTCATTTGAGGTGATGAAGGAAGAGCACCCAAGGGAAACTCACTATAGTAGGGTTGTTTGGTTGTTGCAACATGTTCTTTGTCACTGAGCAAGGCTCCTTGTAAACTATTTTTTTGTGTGGAACGAGTCTTAGCTCGGCACACTGTAGTTTTTGTTTATTGATAAATTGGGTGTTAGGTCGGTTTGGCCACCCACACACATGTTTCGTTTTCACTTGTGTATGAATTCTTCTCTTTACTATTGTGCTAACTAAGTATAAGAAACGCACACATAACTGAAGTAATAAATGAGACTAAGTGAAGGCATAGCCTGGGTCAAGTAATTTGGTTTGGCCTTGCCGCCGAATTAAAGGCATTTGTGTCGCACGTCACTGAGGATGTTGGTCATCCACAACCCAACCGAGGTCATCAACCCCGTGACAGTTGAGTTTTATCTTTTCTATTTAATATAGTTATTTTCCACATACATCGATTTATCTATAGTTTATTTAGTTTGATTACAAGTTAAAATGGATAACTTTGTAACATGTATTTATTTTAATAAATTGGTTATTGTGAACATAAAAGTTTAATAAAACAAGTTTCACATTATTTAATCATCATTCTCTTTTATTTAAAATGAAAAAGAGTGAGGTTATTTAGTTTTCATTCTCTTTTATTTAATGTGAATAGAAGTGAATGTTTTTTTGTTTTTTTTTAACTTGAATCCATCATTTTTTTTCTCTTTTTTTTATTAAATTGCACTAATCATTTACTATATGTGCAATTGTTTATTATTGTTTCTCGTAGCTATGAGTTAACTCAACTTGCATGGAAATACTCAATAGCAAGAAGATAACATCTCTAATGTAGTGTGATGTGGCATATGCTCTTATTATTTTACCATTTTCCTTATGAGGCCTATTACTGACCCCAAATTTCCCCTCATCAAGAAATTGTTCATTTTTATTAATTTTCTTCTACCAAGTGTGTATTTTGCTTGAAGTTGAAGTGTATCTATTATAAGCACCGTAGTGAGAATGGACAATGGAAATGAAGTATGCTATAAGGAAATCTTTGCCAAATTTTCATTATTTGAAAACAACATTGACCAGCAAAAGAAATCAAAACTATCATACCCCTTAGATACCACCTATACTTGTCCACAAGGATGGAATGAATGCTAGGTTGAGAATGAAGGAGAATATTACTATGGAATAGAAGACCAATCATGGGATATGCCACTTTAGGAGTAAGAATTACAATTTCCATGAGGAAGTGGATATTGGTTGAGCGCTTTGGTCTGAAACCCTTACTTCACTTGGTTTGCTATGGACAGTAATGTTGGGAGGGGGTTGTAGCCCCTTCCTAAGGATGATTATCTAGCCTTTCAGGCCATGGTATCCTTTTTTGTCAAAATTTCAAAGTCATAGCCAACAAAATTTGTGAAGAAACTAGATGAAATTCCAAAAGTTTCATTTCCCCCGTCTTCATCCAAGAAGAAATCCCTAGCCCCAACTGATCATGGCTCGATCGGTTAGTTTACTAGTATCTGGACATCCCCAAAATCAGTGGCAATCTGGATGGACAAAAATTGGAAGCCTCTTATCAAGGGTTTTTGAATCATTTCTTCTGCAGGCGGGATTTTTTCGCTTTTCTCTTTGAACTCAAAGAAGACCGTGACTTGATCTTTCGAAGTGGTCTATATTTTATAGGGGCTAGAGGTATGTCCTCAATAAATGGACCCCTGATTTCAAACTTGAAAATTATGTCCCATATGTTTTTTCGGCCTGGGTTTGACTGCCTCATCTGCCTCTCCATTATTTGAGTGATGATGTTATATGAAGTATCAGGAATTCTATAGGAAAATACATTGACCACATCGAACCCAAAGAGAATGTTTTTTCCTATAATCGAATATGTGTGGAGGTAGATCTGGAGAAGGGGATCCTAGAAATTGTGATCATCTCTTTGGACCACTGGAAACATGTGCAACAATTAGACTATGAGCAACTCCCCTTCAAGTGTAAAGTATGCCATGAAAATGGCCATTATGCAAAGAACCGCAAGAAAGAAGAAACCCTAAACACATCGGGCGCAAACAAACAAGAGAAATGGCAAGAGGTTGCATGGAAATTTGGGTCGTTGAGTGCAAAAAATATGACATCCAATGGTGCTCAAAATGGTTCCAAAAATTCCTCTTCAGTTGGCCCATTGAACAAATCAAAATCTCATCCTCTTTGACTCAAACAACCATGGAAACTCTAGAATGGTGGGCCAAAATGAGGGTTTTGCCTCTAAAAACAGTTTTGAAGCATTATCAAATGAAGAGGAATGTGTTGCAGAAGAATCAGGCGACATTTTTGGTGCAATGGAAAAACAGATGGAGCCTCCTTCAGTGCAACCTAATGTCAGTATCATCAAGCAATGTGAAGAGGACATACTCATTGGTTATCACAAATGTCTCCCTTATAGATTTAAGATCTAAAGATGGGGATGCCTTCAAGGACGCAGAGATCAACTTCTCAGAAGCCAAGTATCATTCATAGAATGAAAGTGTTGGAGATAAGGAACAAGAATATAGGACGTCGGAGGAAACTATGCCAAGGTGATCTGGAAGGAAACCATCCAAAACAGTGTGGCAAGAGCAAGCTAACAAAGATATTCTTCTGAGCTCATAGAAAACCATTCCAAAAATTATAGGAGGATCCAAATCTTCAAAGAATCGTGGAGGAAATATGGTCAATAGAGGAGGCTCCCAATCAAACCCTCCTAAATAATGAAATTGGTCTCCTAAAATTGCAGGGGATTGCGCAATGACCCCAAAGATAATGGTTGTCAAAGATCTAATTCGAGTAGAAAAAACTCAAATCCTTCTCATTCAGGAGACCAAAATGAGTGTGGTTGAAGCAACTAAGCTTGGGGGGAATATTGGAGTTCAAATGCAACCATTATTGTAGACTCCAAAGGTGCTTTTGGGGGACTTTGCACAATCTAGAACAAAGTTGAGGTAAGTCTAGAATTTAATTATTCAACTCAGCATTGGATTCTGGCTAAATTCAAACTGAGGCAATTCAATCAAACCTTTGTAGTTTCAAATGTATATATGCCATCAGATTCGTTGAACAAACATTCTTGTTGGAGGTCTTTGCAAAACTTTATAGGTTCCGAATTTGCTATGGATTGAATCCTTGCTAGGGATTTTAATGTAGTTCGCAATAGTGCAGAAAAAAGAGGAGGGGTCTTTGGCAAGGATCCCTTTCTTTTGAAAATGGAGGAAATTATGGTTGATTTGTATTTACTAGACATAAGCCACAAAGGGGAAGATATACATGGTCCAATATGCGCTTGGGGCTAGGACACATAGCCGCTAGATTGGACAAATTTCTGATACACAACAGTTTTTAAACACTAATTCTTCCATAAAATCCTACATCCTCCCTTCTCTTACCTCCGACCACAAACCCATCTCTTTGCTCATTTTCCCTATTCCCAAATATGGGCCTCTTCCATTCCATTTTAACCCCATATGGCTCAACCATCCTGAAGTTTTCTCCTTGGTAGAATCCGCTTGGAAAACTTGGGTACTTGGTAGCCCTTTTTTTATTTGGGAACAAAAACTTATTTTGGTAAAACACACCCTCAAGAGTTGGGCTAAATCTTCCTTTATCCCCCCGCCCCNCCATCCTGAAGTTTTCTCCTTGGTAGAATCCGCTTGGAAAACTTGGGTACTTGGTAGCCCTTTTTTTATTTGGGAACAAAAACTTATTTTGGTAAAACACACCCTCAAGAGTTGGGCTAAATCTTCCTTTATCCCCCCGCCCCCACAAGGAGAAAGAAGATTTAAGATTGAAGTTGGACAATTTTCAAAAGGAATTGGAAAACAAAGATATAACTGTTAATCTGCAAAGGGAACTGTTATCCCCGACATCTAGGGATAACTAGGAGATCATGTCTCAAGGCCCACATGGTCCTAGACATGGAGTACCGAGAGCATGAGTGATTTGAGCATGGCCCTGGAGGGCCCATATTTCTTCTTCTCAGCCAGATTTGTCCTGTCAACAGTACCAGCTTCCATCACTACCGGCTTGGGCTTGCATCGGAGAGGACTCTTGCTCCATGAGGTAATTGGTCTGAGGTATCATGGTATGTGTCATATTTGATTGTTATAACCTTCTTATATATGCATTA
>SNQJ01S0010455.1:47574-78500 GCA_010110895.2 Picea sitchensis
AATCCCACCCCATATCTGACATCTCTTGGTCAGTCCTTCCTCCCCCTTGTTCTCATAGTACCGGTAGATAGCTTCCTTGGCCCTATCCATGGCCTCATACAAGTAGCCCATTGCGGGCTTCTCACCATCAACCAATCGAAGAACCTTTACCAAAGGTTCATTAATGGTACATACCTCCCCTACTCCACTCCAGAATCTCTGGTCATGTCCCACAAGTTGGGATATGGCTTGCACATCTTGTTTGGTGCTATAGACACAAGCAACTCACTCATTAGAAAGAAACATTCTTTGTAACTCCAACATATTATTGAGGAGCGACTGAAGAGAAATGAAGTTGGTGGCGAAATGTGTGATTGTGGGACACACCAACTCTTTGTTCCATGTGAATTGTCTCATGAGTGAAAGAACAAATGTGTGATTATATATATATATATATATTGTCACAGTCTGAGATGAATCAATGATTTCCTTGATCCAAGGAAGTTTTCCCATGTCCTCTAGCATCAAATCAATGCAATGGGCGACACAAGAACTCCAATACAAGGATGGATACCTCTGCATTAGCATCCTCCTAGCAGCAACATTGTTCGTGATGACTTGGACAACATACTGCGGGCCTATCTCTCAAATAAAGCCATCCAACAACTCACATAATAATTGTACATATTTTGTATATGCACTTGCATCAACACTTTTGATAAACATTGTCCCCTTGGGACAATTAACCAAGAAGTTTAGAATTGACCTGCCCTTCCCATCAGTCCACCCATCCGACATCACGATGCATCTAGTGGTCTTCCATGTTTCCCTGAGCTGAGCTAATCTTTTTGTGCAGTCGGCCTTTTCCCCTTGAAGGAGACGCCCTCTCAAATCCTGATAGGAAGGGCCCCTATACCCCGGGCCAACAATTGCAGCAGCTTCAAACATGGAATGGTAAAAAGGGTTATTGGCAATGTTAAAAGGTATATCACTCCAAAGAAAACATTTGGCCACAAGCTTGTCGGCCTCCTCCGTCTCTTTTCTTTTAATCAATGACCGAATAGAAGGTTGCCCCCCAGGTGTTAACCTCCCCACAAACAAAGGTGAGGTTGATGAGCGGACTGCAGAAGTTGAGGGCCCTGTGGCTGAAGAGTGGGATTGTGGTATTAGTCCCCCCTCAGAGGCACTTGTTCCAGTGTTTTTATTTGCTAGTTCAAGTTCTTTTTTGCGAGCCTCGATCGCATCCCTTTTATTAGCCATATCAATGAGTGATTGGTTTTCAATACGCATAATTTCCGAACTACTTTTTTAACAAGCTTCCACATCAAACCCAGGGATTTTGGCAAGGTGGTATTTCAAACGGCTAATTCCTGCAAAAATCTTTTTTCCGCAAAGATTGCATGTCAATATTTGTCTATTGGGAAGTTGCACTGGTTCACCATACACCCACATTGGATCCAATGCCTTCAGCATTTTGTTTAGATGAAAATATTAAACCTATGGCACAAAAAAAATCAAAATAAACACACGATAATGCAAAGGTTAAATAATGAGAGCTAGATGAATTAGAATGATTGAATCTTCCATTCAAAAACAACAACAAGAGGCACATTGCAAACCCTAGCCTAACTCTAAAAATTTAAAAAACAAAGTTCAAATCTTCAAGTTCAAACTTCAAAGAAATGAAAGAAAAACATTTTGGATCATACCTGGAAATCTTGATCTCTCCGCTCGTGCTAATGGCAACAAGATCCTTGGCTTTCTCCTCCTTGGATAGATGCACAATGACTTCCCTCACACCTCTCTAGCTCTCTCACACTTTAGAAATGAAACAATGACTGAAAAAGGCAACCCATGGCCTCTAAAACCCCCTTCACGCACACTTTTTCCGCGCTTTTACCCAGTAGGCCGACACTTTCTATCAACTCACGACATTTTCCCAATATTTCGTGAGTTAATGAAAGTGTCGCGACATATTCAAAATTTCGGATATTTCGTGATATTTTCCTAGGAAAATATCGGCCCCCACAAAATTTTGGCGATATATCGTCGAGATATACAACAGTGGAACTTGGGACAACGTGTGTGTGAGTCCACGGGGATCTTGGATTAAGGATCAGTGTCAGTGTCAATGTCAGAGAGAGAGCAGGTTGCTCGAAAAAGTGAGTGGATACCGAGGACTCAAGCTTCTTCCAATACTCTCAGAGGACTAAGCTAGTATGAGATGACGTTGATGGATGCTCATCGATGTGAGGAGACTCCTAGGAGCATAGTTTTGTGGAACATGTCTTCAGCACAGGATCCAATGCAGGTGGTAGGGAAGCTTTTTGGTTCAGAGGGAGCAGCTACAGCAGCAAATGGTGTGGAGACAGATCCAGGTGGAGGTTCCAAAAGTACCTTCGTCGCTAAGAGGGAGTGTTAGTTTGTGGGGTAGCTCGGACAGGTACTTCAGCATTGGCGGTGCCTAGCATGTGGAAGTGTCCAAGCAACACTCTCTAGATATCAACTTTATTGTTAAAGTGGCTTTTATTTAATGACTAAAGTGACCTTTTATAAAGTTGAGTGAATTAAGTCATCTCAACGAGAGATTAAGTCATAGTCGTTGATCTCAAGAGATCAAGATCAGATCTTGATCGTTGATCACATTGGAGATAGGGTTTTAGTCACTAGGAGATTATAAAAGCATATCTAAGGAGGGTGAGAGGCACACAATGAGTGCATAGGAGAAAGAGGGAGTCGTGCTCATGTACTTGTGAATGAGTGAGCAGGGTTGAGGAAGTGTGCAAAAGGGCAACAAGGAGATAGCAGCCAAATGGGCTAGGCTATTGCTGCATTGTAATTCCACTGATGGGTCATTATTCCAGGACGAGAGCCCAGGATTTTATTTAATAAAATCAAACTTAGAACTGGTTTTCTCGCGAGGGTTTTTCCAGGGGTGTTTACCCGAAATCTCTTGTGCAATGTGTGTTTGGTTTCTGATTCTGCTTCCGCTATCTTTATCGTTGATAATCTGATTGTGCTTTTAATTAATAACTTGAGTTTATTGGAATTATTAGTCGAGTGCCAGGTTTAGAAAAAAATCCACACCCCCTGCTTACTCGAAGCCTTCGGCTCCAAGCACTAGCCTAGAGCCATCGGGGTTCAGGGCAGCGCCCCAAATTTTCGTTATTTTTAGCAGTTTTCTAAATTAATCTTGGATTAAGGGATTAGGGTTTTGGTAGCTGCGGAATACCTAAAATATTGTATATATTATGTAATGTCCCTTTCCAAATAGGAGCTCCAGAGAGGTGGCTTAATGGTCTAAACAGCCCCTTTAGACTATAGCCAAGGCCATACAGGGGTAAACAGGGTTACTAGAGGTCATTTCAGTGGAGGGTGTTATAATTCGAAAGTGACGTTGAGTTAAAAGTGACTAAAAGCGCTTTTAAGTCAAAGTGAGCTAAAAATAGAACAGACAAGCTAAAATAGGTCAACAGTGAATTAGGGTTTCGGTATGCTATAAAAAAGGGTAAAGCAACCTATTCCATCATCATGCAGATTTTGACTTGTCATTGAGGAGAGAGGCGCATCTCAGGAGAGATAGCTCAGTGGATTCCAGGAGGAATACACCAGTGGTTGATTTTGGTGTTGAGAGACACACCCTAGTCACCGGGGAGATCACACAGGTCTTCCATCAGTCTTCAGCAACAGTTTCACAGTTTCCAGCAGTAAGGGCGCACTTATTCAAGGTGAGGGCGCAGCTTCTGAGGAGGTATTGAGTCGACTTGTCCCATCCATGGAGAATCCAGAGATTCCCTTCCGACCCAGTTGAGAGGAAGGAAAGGCGCATCTTTTGCCCGATTACTCGTCAGATTCCGACAAAGAAATAATCTGGGGCGCATTTTCCAGCCGTTGAGGTTGCGGCACTTGGGGAGGACACATTTGGGGTTCCCGAGCGATCATCATATCAAATCCAAGGAAATCCTTCCAACCCATTTCACAGTAGGACAGGGCAATCAGTTTGAGACTCATATCAGTCGATTCTAACGGTGGAATCACTAGGGTGCAATTTTCCAGTAGCAGAGGGGGCACATTTCCCCAGGGGGATCCATCTGGGGTGAAGGCTTACCAGCAAAGGGTTGATCAGTCACCGGGACTGAGAGAGATAGCAAGGCACACTATTTGGGACAATTTCCAAACCGATCTGAGAGGTCTAGCCACCAGGGCGAACTTTCCAAACTTACAACAGTTGTCGTATGAGCTGTCGTAGCTTGCAGCAGATTCTACATCTCATCCATTGATCACGCAGCATTCTTCCAGTATCGGGTACTATTGTTTTAGTTTACTTATTGTATTCCGACTAAGATACTTTTGTCACTGATCTAGCCGAGTGATTTATTTTATTCAGCCGCATTCGGTATTTGTACTCCGCAGAGATATCATAATATAAGCTTTGCAGTCTTTTGTCGCCATTATTATTTGTATACTCATTTATATGCTGTAAACAATTAATCATACACACACATTAGCAGAGTTTCCTAGACTAGCCCAATCTGGGATATTTCAGTGGTATCAGAGCTTTAGTCCTGCCAGTCTGTGACTAAAGATGATGAGTGCAACAGAGGACCCAGAGGGTTGTGAGCACATAGGTGACGAATATGTCACTTACAACAGATGCAAGGAGAGAAGACCTAGACCTGATTTTCCCCCTTTCCCTCCCAGCTCAGAGGAAGAGGAAGAGGCACACGGGGAAGCAGAGAGAAGGGCAGAGTGTGAGGCTAAGAATGAGGCAAAGAGGATGTTAGGAGACAGATATGAGAGACCAGAGGGCAATGGTAAGGCCCCCATGGAACCAAAGGCAGCCTTCATGCAGGTACTCAGCAATCTGGTAGTCAGTCAGCAGACCATGACTCAGTCTTTGGCACAGATGGCTGATAGATTGGCTATAGTGGGCACCCTGGGCACACAAGCCCCACATGCAGCACAGGGGAACTCATGGGAAGGCAGTAGACCCCAGTCACCTACTCGCACATACACCTCTTCGAGTAGGATTCCTAGGCCATTGTTCCCCAGTTTCCAGAGGGCACCCCCAACAACAGCACAGCAGTCGATAACACAGAGGTTGCCCACTCAGGTGGAGGACATTGCAGAATACAGGAGGGAATATGCAGCATTGGACTGTGACTTCCATCAGGACATGACCCTGGTCGAGTATTGTGGACTCAGACTTAGGAACCGCCCCAGAGAGGAGGACAGCATCAGCAGCAGGGACATAACATTGATTTCATCCGAAAAGTTGGTAAACTCACCATACCTTCTTTTGACGGATCGTCCAAATGCACAGCCAGAGCTTTGGTACAAATGCTAGACATGTACTACAAGCTCAACCAGATGACCGACATAGAAGCCATCAATTTCGCTACCCTACACTTGGAGGGTGAGGCACACGAGTGGTGGCATCATGGATTGGTGACGTTGGGACACAGTCACATGACCTCCTACAGGGAGTTCACAGAGAGACTCATGGACAGGTTTGACAGGAGGGATCTAGCCCAGTTGAGACAAACTGGCACGGCAGAGGCATTCATCACAGAGTTTCAGCGGGTGGCAGTGGCAGTGACAAATATATTCAAGCCCAGGTTGATCATGTTATTCACAAAGGGGCTCACAGAACCCTTGAGAGGATGGGTGAAGGCATATAGGCCTCACACCTTACAGGATGCCATCTTACGCACACGAGATCTAGCAGACTCAGCATCGAAGACTAAAACTTTTCCCAAACCCGTTATGCCACAGGAGGACCGGGATAGGAAACCAATCCAGAGAGAGTGGAAGGGTAAGGAGAAGTATGATGATGCTATGAAGCGTGATCTTATGAGGTGGAATCTATGCTTCACCTACAAATATCCATGGGTCCCCGGCCATAGGTGCATGGGCAAGGGACAAATCCATTACATTGAAGTTGTCGCAGACAGTGATGAGGAGGAACAGAGTAGTTAGGCACAGGACAATGAGTCCACTAGCTCGGAGGAGGAGCCATTGCATGAGGAGGAGCAGCCTCCAAGGAGACCATCGACACCAGGAGGGGCACAGCTATCAGTAAAGCCACAACCTTGCAAAGAGGTTAACAGATGAGCACCAGCAAAGGGAGACATAGCGACCCTTTCTGGAGTCCCTAGGTATGACACCCTCGGGGTCAAAGGGATTGTTCACGGACAGCAGGCCATTGCCTTGGTAGATGGTGGGACAACCCACAACTTCATTGATGTTGCGTGGGTATCTAGGCAAGCGCTACAGACAGAGGAGTTTGAGGGGTTTGAGGTTGCAGTAGCAGATGGCCACATGATGGGGTGTTTGGATAGAGTTCCAAACTTGGAGGTGAAGTTAGGTAACTACACCATGAGAGATACATTCGATGTAGTTGACCTAACTGACACAGATGTGGTGTTTGGAGTCCAATGGTTGATCACCTTGGGCAATATTTCTACCAATTACTAAACCCTTGAGATGGGATTCAGAGACAGTGAGGGGAAAAAGATTGTACTGAGGGGTATGTCGACAGGGACACCTAGGACAATGTCGGCGAAGAGGATGGAGAGGATCTTCCGGCGTAGGGAAGCAACAAATGCATCATCTAGGAGGCCAGCAGCTTGCTCCTTGATGGAGATTTCAGCAGATTGGAAATCCCACTTGTTAGTGGAATATTCCAAGAACAAGTTCACTTGTGAGATATTGGATGGGCAAGTACAGGACGATAGGTACAGAGTCATGGACGATGTCATCTTCTACAAAAACCGAGTCTACCTAGTGCCAAGATCGGGTCTCAAGAAGAATATTTTGGTTGCAGTACATGAATCCCAACTAGCAGACCATCAAGGGTTTTTCAAAACCTATAGACAGGTCAGAGAGAGATTCTCTTGGAAGGGTCTCAAACAGGATGTGATGAGACATCAGTGAGTGGGTGATTTGTCAGCAGAACAAGTCAGAGCAGACTCTTCTAGCAGGGTTACTTCAGCCACTTCTCAATCCAGATCAGAAATGGGAAAGCTCATCCTTGGACTTCATTATAGGCCTTCCAAAGGCTCAGGGTAAGGATGACATATTTGTAGGGGTCGACAAGTTGACCAACTTTGCACGTTTTCTCGCGATTCCTACCGACTATAGCGCAGTGCAAAGGGCGGAGTTGTTCTTTAGAGAGACCTTCAAACTTCACAGGTTGCCACAGAGTAGACCCAATGATAGGGGTAGTCGATTCATTAGCACTTCAAAGGAGCTTCCACCCTTGTATGAGTAGGGGCAATTAGAGTTGGTTCCTGAGAAGGTACTAGAGTTCCGAGAGAGGAAGATGAGGAGCAAGGACAGTCGAGAGTGTTTGGACGGAGGGCGAGGCCTTCCAGTAGAGGATGCTACTTGGGAGAGCGAGCAGGCGTTGCAGCACCGTGGATTGGTATTGCTTGAGGACAAGCAATTTCGGGAAGGGAGGACTGTAATGTCCCTTTCCAAATAGGAGCTCCAAAGAGGTGGCTTAATGGTCTAAACAGCCCCGTTAGACTATAGCCAGGGCCATACAAGGGCAAACACGGTTACTAGAGGTCACTTCAGCCGAGGATGTTATAATTCGAAAGTGACATTGAGCTAAAAGTGACTAAAAGCACTTTTAAGTCAAAGTGAGCTAAAAATAAAATAGACAAGCTAAAATAGGTCAACAGCGAATTAGGGTTTCAGGATGCTATAAAGAAAGGGTAAAGTGACCTATTCCATCATTATGCAAATTTTGACTTGTCATTAAGGAGAGAGGCGCATCTCAGGAGAGATAGCTCAGTGGATTCCAGGAGGAATACACCAGTGGTTGATTCCGGTGTTGAGAGACACACCCTAGTCACCGGGGAGATCATACAGGTCTTCCATCAGTCTTCAGCAGCAGTTTCCAGCAGCAAGGGCGCACTTATTCAGGGTGAGGACATAGCTTCTGAGGAGGTATTGAATCGTCTTGTCCCATCCAGGGAGAATCTAGAGATTCCCTTCCGACCCAGTTGGGAGGAAGGCAAGGCACATATTTTTCCTGGTTTCTCGTCAAATTCTGACGGAGAAATCATTTGGGGGGCATTTTTCAGCCGTTGAAGTTGCGACACTTGGGGAGGACACATTTTGGATTCCCAAGCGATCATCAGATCAGATCCAGGGAAATCCTTCCAACCCATTTCACAGTAGGCCAGGGCGATCAGTTTGAGACACATATTAGCCGATTCCGACGGTGGAATCACTAGGGCGCAGTTTTCCAGTAGTAGAGGGGGCGCATTTCCCCAGGGGGATCCATCCGGGGTCCAGGATTACCAGCAAAGGGTCGGTCAGTCACCAGGACTGAGAGAGATAGCAGGGTGCATTGTTTGGGACAGTTTCCAGGCCGATCCGAGAGGTCTAGCCACCAGGGAAAACTTTCCAAACTTGCAGCGATTGTTGTATGAGCTATCGTAGCTTGCAGCAAATTCTACATCTCATCCATTGATCCCGCAACATTCTTCCGGTATCGGGTACTATTGCTTTAGTTTACTTATTGTATTATGGCTAAGATCATTTTGTCACTGATCTAGCCAAGTGATTTATTTTATTCAGCTGCATTCGGCATTTGTACTCCGCAGAGATATCATAATATAAGCTTTGCAGTCTTTTGTCGCCATTATTATTTGTATGCTCATTTATATGTTGTAAACAATTAATCATACACACAAATTAGCAGAGTTTCCTCGACTAGTCCAATCTGGGATATTACATATTATATTGTGAATGGTGAAATTAATACAATGAAGAGTTGAGAAGTGTGGTACCAAGGAAGGATGGTTTTCTCTTGGTTAAGGGTTTCCAACGTAAATCTTTATGTACTGTGTATGGGCCATTGATTAATTTATGTTTTGCTTAAGTATTTGTACGCATGGTTTTACTTCACAGGTTCCCCTTTACTTCACAGGTTCCCCATGCAACAGCAAAACCAAACCACTAGGATTCCAAGGAGGCTTTCAGTATTGGCCATGGAAAAAATCACCACAAATCACTACCCTACCGCTATCCTCAAACACCCTACAGAGAATTGTTATCCCCAACTCCTAGGGATAACTAAGGAGATGATGTCTCGAGGCCCTTAAGTTGCAGACATGGAGTATCGAGAGAGTTTGACCAGCAGTATCCACTTTCACAGACAGAGAACTACCTCGCCACCACCACTCCAGGTTCATCACGATGGTATCCACCACATCAATTGGCTTTCGAAAGACATTGGGTCTTGCTCCATGAGGTACAAGTCAGGTATTATGGTGAGTGTCATTTCAATATTTGAGGCATTTGAGTTTGTTGCATCTTAAACTGCTTTTGATTATGTAATGTCTGCTTGGACATTATGTTCTTTTCCCTGTTTCACTTTGGTGGTTTACATTGCGCCCTAGTAAGTGGGTCACCCTTGGGGATAGGTTTGCTACAGGGAGGTCCTCTTGACGAGTCATCGTGTCATTCCCGACCATACTTGTCACTTTCCACACTTCATCCCCTCATCTCCTTACCTTTTGGGATTTTCGGGTGTATTGACCCAAGAAGGGGTTGTCCCTCATTTCATGGAAAGAAGCGTATGAAGGCCCAAAGGCTTGTAGCTGGCAAAAGATAAAAGCCAATCATGAACCTTCTAGATGCTCACCCAAGGATCCCGAGGGCAATTGAAATGTCTCTTGCAAGAAACTAATGGGATCCATGAAAAATAACTAATACAAATGACAACTAAGGTGGAGCATGTGTGGGCATTGTTTTTCATGCTTAGGTAGAAGCCCCACACATATTTTCAAGTTGGGGAAGCATGATGTGACCAAGGTAGAGTCAAGGTGGGCACTGTTTTTATTGCTTAGGTAGAAGCCCCACCTTGACTTTAACCTGAAAACATCTTAAAAGAATAGAAGGCAATAAATGGGCTTGGAAGAAGGTTGCATTGAAAACGAAGGTGTAGCACACCCTCTACAAAGGCACCCATAAATGAGACACTACAATCCCTTGTATGTCATGAACCCCATGCACAAGAGTCTTGCCCCCATCCATGTCACTTCCTCCACATGACTTAGAGAAAGGTCTGCTTGGGAAACACTCCTAAACTTGAGGTATGATTCACCTAATAGGTCACTTTGTCAACCCTCCCATCCCTAAACTTGGAAAATTGCATAGGGTCTTTGAGCGCTTGTTTATTTTGACTTAGTAGTTTGGATGTACATGCTTGGATGGCTCTTTTATTGATTTGATTTACTCATCATGATGCATTTGACTTGAGATCCTTGGAGGAAGTATTCATTGTCTTTGCAGGACCTAGTTGGTGGACAGATTTGGAAGAACAAGCCTAGCTTGGGCTTCCTTGGGGCTTGAATCCCACAGGTTGGATACCAAGGCCCACATGTCAAATGATGATGATTTCCTTTCGAGGCCTGAGATGACACCATGGAAGACCTAACCCAACCTCTTACTAGCCCAACAACTTACTCTTGAGGCCAAAACGCCATACAAAGAGGGCTTGACGTCACCTAGTTGAGGTTGTGGTGGTAGAGTTGCTACTCATTGACACTTGGCACGATTTGGTCGAAGATGATTTGAGGAGGCTATAGCACATGAGAGGGAGGCTTTAGAAGCCCCAACGACCTCAACCTTCTACTCCAACAATTTGATCAAGGTGTCAAGACGTCAGCTTAAGGTTTCTATTGTGCAATTTTTAAATTTAAATTTGAATTTTATATTGTAAAGGGGCAAAGTAAGGGTTGTCGTCCCCTTACTTTGTGGTTACCCTAAGTTTTGTGGAAAAACTGTTATTAGAGGTTTTTGTATAAATAGAGATCATTTCTATCTCATTTGATCATAGTTCTCCCATTGTGAGAAGATTACATTGGCTGAAATTTTCTCTATACTTGAGCATTTTTGGTATCTCTCTCTCTCTTGCAAATGATTTTTGGTATATCTCTTGATGAATGGATGAGCTAAGGTGGTGCACACCTCTTGGAGACTCTTGTTCTTGCTTATGGATGGTTTGTCTTGGTGAAACTAGGGTTTGATCTTGGAACTTTCTTGGTTTTAGTAAGGAAAATCTGCATTCTTCTTGCTCATTTCATGATATTGTTGGTTAAAACCCTAGGAGGAGTATAAGTGCATACACCCTCCATCAAGTTCTCTTCATTTGTTAGTTTACAAGTCTTTTATTGCAAGGTATCTTGGAGGAGTACAAGGGTGTACACCCTCCTTGATCTACCTTGAGTTTGATTTGCATGCCCTAGGGAGTAAGAGGGTTTACACCCCTAGGGATCTTGTTGATCTAACTTGTGTTTTAAATACTCCATTCACCCATTTTTTAAAGGCACTAAACTGAAGTTTGCATTGGAGAAATAAATTGTTTGCCTTAGTAAATGTGATTTAGTGAGATATTGATCTTGTTCAAGTTGGAAACTTTTCGTGATGCCTTGAGGTAACTAGAGCCACTTGGGCGTCCCACTTTGCTTAGTCTTCTTAGAGTTATAACTTAACAAAAGCTACAGCCATTAGGGCTGCAACAAACTACTATTCTAATTTGATTTTGACTCTCTTTTCAGCCTTCAAGATTTGCTAATAAACTACCCCTATAATCTACTAGTCCTAGCGCACTTTTTGGGTGGTTTGTCTAAGTGTTTTGTTGGCTGAAATCTTCTGCTGTAGCAGCAACTAGCTACACCCATAAGGCTGAATAATATCTTTGCAGTACTTGTTTCTTACAGCCTTGTTTCATTGCTAAAGTTTTGTGCTTTTACACTGGAGTTATACTAGTGTTTAGCTAGCTTATCTCTTGCATCATTTGTTAAACTTTTAGCATTTGTTTATCAGCTCTAACAACAATTTACTCGCTGATATATATCTTTGTTGACTGCTGCAATTAGGGACAGCAAGCTTAACTTGCTGATCCACTTGTTTTCAGGCTTGTATACTTGTCTTTCTTTGTGTCTCGGGTAGATACAAACGTCTCTACAAATACTCCAAGACTTGGCAACCTCAAGCAACCTTCAAGACTCATTATCAAGCCACCATTTCCATCTAGTATCTTGACCTATAGGGGCCTCATCTCCACTCACTCATTTTCCGTCTCATTTCCCCTTAGTGTCACCTGGGATTCCCCCTTTGAGGTGATCACTTCAACTCTAAAGTGACGAGAATACCTATCTGAGGTGACAGTGGGTAGGTATTCTCCTAGTTGTCGCCATCTTGTGGTTTGGGTCAGGCTTTACCCAACCTACGGTTTGCGCGATAACAAGAACCAACAACAAATTCACAGAAGTCCAAAACAAAATCCCACATATCTAGCATTGATCCATCCAGAAGGGAATAACATAACTCTACTTAGCCACTAATGAATATGGTGGTATGCCTGCACACAAAGGCAATAATGCCCTTTATTTCTCCCTCTTCCCATGCAATGCTTGTTGTCCATCCTCCACCATTGCATTGGATTGTAATGCTTAGGATCGATTGTCGTGGGAGCTGGGACAATACTAATCCTCCCCAATTTGTTCTAAGCATTCCAACCTCTAGCCCAATTATCTCATTTGCTTTTGCATCTACCATGGAGTTGTGGTTTCCTAGGACCTAAAAGAATTCAATGGCTTCAAAATTCTCCACCATTACCCATGCTCTTTGAACCAAACAACCTAAGCGAGTGTCCTGCCTATTTGAGTTGTTGTGCATTAATTGAATAATAATTGATGAATCACCCACAATCATGGCTTTCGCAATCCCTTTTTCTTGAGTTGAAGAAGTCCTTGATAAAAATCCAAGGCATCTGCCTCATTGTTTGTGGCAACCCATAATCCCCAAGGAAAATTGATTTCCTCCTTCAAAATCTATAACAACCCCCCCACACTTGCCTCCCATATTAGTGGGGGATTCTTGATTGATGAATTGAAGAAGGGGTTCTTAATAACTCTTCGATTATAGATATATAGCATCATTGTGATTGTGTTGGACATATGGAGAGTTGATGTTTTGATCACCAACCTTGTCTTCACTATGGGAAGACGAATCACTCTTCTAACAAGTGTAGAAAGAAGAGGAGAGTTCCTAAACAACCGAGTCAACAGTTGCACTTTGATTGATTGAGCACTTAGAGATGGCATCTTGAAGCCAACCTTTTGGAATCTTATCACCAAGTTCATACACATTTGGAGATGCAAATGCATATGGTTGTTGTTGTTTCTAGGCCTTTTGGTACAATATGGAGTTTTTTCTTTACATGTGGCCTAGTTGATTTTTTGGATTTCAGCATGACTGAGACCCGTTTATTTGTGTCTTTTGAGTTGAAGAAAGAGTCTTGGGACAGTGCTCAAAGACAATTATGAGACTCCCCTCGTTCATCTTCAAGTGGGTATGCTCTTCATAGGTCCCAGAATACTTCCCACCTCTTATCTTACAAGGGGAAGATATATGATCAATCAGTTTCAAGTTTAAAAACTTGACATTTTGAACGATTGAGGATTCAAAGATTTTCACATTTCGAGTTTCAAGTTTAGAAACTTGACATTTTGAGCAATTGAGGATTCAAGGTATTTCACGTGGATTACTCACAAAACAAGACAATTGGAGATTGATTTTGGATGATTTTGGATGTGGCATTGGGGCATGTTGCCCCCTCAAGGGAAACTACTTCTAGACTACACTCTTAGGGGTGCATTGATGTTGCTTGGATGAGCTCTCCTATTCATGTTTTCCAGTTCTAGATTGATCTTTCAGTCCTTCTAGCTTGACATCATCCATGAGCTCGTTCAGATAGCTCTACCATGGTATATCAGCTCCTATGCTTTACACTTCAAATGATATGTGCTTGCACAAATGCTACTTCATGCTTCATCTTTTCAATTGATGTGCTATGATTTCATGTGTGGGTTTCTTATCTAGAAGTGGTATGATGGTTTCTAATCTATCATGAAAGTAATAAACATTGGCTATATCTTATAACACTTCTTAATAGCATCACCAACCTCTGCTCTGAGATGTCTGTCACCATGATCGCCATCTTCTGAAACTCCGTGATGTATGCCTTTGGTGTACCTGTCTGTCTCAGATGTGCCAATTCCATGAAGTGGATCTCAAGGTCCTTTTTATCAAATCTGTCCATCAAACTCTGGGTGAAATCCTCATAAGAGGTGATGTTAGCGTACCCTAATGTCACTAACCCATGGTACCACCACTCACGAGCTTCTCCATCCAAGTGTAGGGTGGAAAATTTAATTGCCTCCCCCTATGTCATCGGGTTAAGCTGGAAGTAAGTGTCCAACTTATGTACCCATGCCCAAGCTGTGCACCTGCCAAATCCGTCAAAAGGTGGGATAGTCATCTTCCCCAACTTGCGCAGAAGGTCAAAGTTTTGTTGGCTTTGTGTTGTCCTCGGCTTCTTCCTGAGCCTAGTTTTGGAGTAGTCAATGTAAGACATGGTTGCCTGGATCTCCTCCCCTAAGGCTTGATACTCTCCGAAGTAGATGGTGTACTCATCCACTTGATCCTGTTGTCCTTGTGCTCTTGTAGGCTGTTCCTCAAGGAACAATGGAAAAAATAGCCTGGGCGTCCTTGGACTCCCTATCTGTCTAGCACTTTATGTTGGAATATGGGTATTGCTACCCTCTGCCTGAGTTCTACCTCCTCTGTGGTTTCCCTCTGCATTTGGCCCGGTCTGTCCTCTTTGTCCCACCAGCTGCATGAGTACCCCTTCATTTTTGCATGTCTCTGGTTTGCCTCATCTTGGCTCCTAGTCATATGACTCAGTAGCCTGATCACGAGATCTTCTGTATGATCTCGGTTGTCTCCCATGTTTCCTTCTTGTTCTGACTCTGGTTGGTTCACTTCTAATTCTTCTTCCTCTGGTGATCCTAGTAAGGGATGTCCTCCACGCCCTCGTCTTCTAGGCATCAATGCACTCACAGGTTGGCAAGATCACCAACTTTGATACCACTATAATATCCTAAATGTGCTAGGCAAGGATATTAGGGTTTACTATGCCAATCATAATGTCTTTGGTAGTGTAGTTCCATCAAACAGTTCGCATTCATATATTTTTATGTAGAAATCTGATTTATAACGAGATGTCGGCTGCAGAAATATAATTAATGTGAATTAATTAGTACCCAGAAGGAGAAGTCGGCCCCAGTAAGTCTGCCAGACCACTATAAATACAGGGCGCCAGTTCTCATTATTCACACTTATCAGAATTGCAGAGAGCAGTTTTTGCGCACTGTAGTTGGCAGTTTTGTGCGCAAGTTTCTGGGGAAGGTGTTGTGCCACTTTCTGGGTGGGACTATCTAATCAGCTTGGTTTCTATTCTTGCTTGGTGCATTATCCTTGCTTGGCTATTGATTGCTACCAGTATTCTTCTCTGTCAAGGTCAAGGTGCTCGGAGGGTGGCTTCGGCCTATGGTTGGGTGACAAGGGTATTGTCAATGGTAAAACGAGCACAATCTTTCATATTCTAATAGATTATGGGCCCACACCTCCTTCATTCAGTCTAAACGCTGGAGGGAAGCATAGTCGCTAGGGTATTGAGCTCGTTGAGGAACTGTCGCTAGGGTTACTAGCAGGAGCAGCTTCCAAAGACACTGTCGCTAGGGTTACTAGCAGAAGCAGTTGCAAAAAACCTTAACCTCAGATCCGACACCTTGCGATGGAGCATCTCGCTCAAAAAGAAGATATTCAGACGCACCCTAACTCAGCGCACGTTTTGGCTCTCTCAGAAGATAGAAATGACGAATTTGAAGTTTTGGATCAAGGCATGACCAGTTACCAGTCAACCGAAGACATGTGTGAAACAATCAGTGTTTTACACTACTCAGCACTTACCGGACGATTGAAGATGACATGTGGATAATCGATAGCGGAGCTTCTAGGCACATGACGGGAGATCAAGCCAGACTCTCAAATCTAAATGAGAAGAAGACCTTGTTAAAGGTAGATCTTGGAGACAAAACCACTTACCCCGTGGAAGGATTTGGACAAGTCGCCATCAAAATGAAAATAGGTAATTATGTTCACTTAAGCAATGTTTTATATGTACCTGGTTTAGAAAAGAATCTTGTATCAATATCTTGCCTAGAATACAAGGGAAATAGAATAGCTTTCATGGATGGAAAAGTGTTATCATGGCATAAAGACTCCAACGTAGAGAATGCTAGGGTTATCGGAAGTCGTGAAGGAAATTTGTACAGACTACTAGAACAAAATGAAGAAGCTCTTGTACATGACGAAGTCAACCCTAATGAACTTTGGCACATAAGTAAAATCTCTAGGAGGATCTTCTTACTACGTAATCTTCATAGATGACTATTCAAGAAAGACTTGGCTATACCTATTGAAGACAAAAGACGAAGTATTCAACAACTTTCAAGAATTCAAAGCACATGGAGATAGAAACCTCTAGAACAAAAGAGATCAAGACATTGAAACGGATAATGGAGAGAGAATGCCTCGAGAAGGAATTCATTTGCGTCTGCAAATCGGCGGGGATTAGGAGGAGTTGATTGTTCCTCATAATCCTCAACAAAATGGTGTAGCGAGAAAGAGAAGAGCAATGAGGATCTATTGAAGAAATCGTAAAGCCTTACTTGAATGATCAAAGTCATCCCGTATTTCTTATGGGAAGCGTGTGACAATATAATATTCAGAATAGAAGTCATCTTTGTATATTGAAGAACATGACACCGAGGAAGAAAACTTTTCGAGGTAAGAAACCTAACGTAGAAATCTAAGAATATTTGGATGTCTTGTTTACTACCACATTCCCAAGGACAAGAGGAATAAACTAGAACCGGAAAGAAAGGATGACCATTGGGATATAGTGATTCATCCAAGACTTCTGAGAATATATATTTGAGAACAACACAAGATGGTCAGTGAGGGGCGTAGCGTTGATGAAGGATAGCCTTTACAGAAATCCATGAAGAAAATATAGAAGAAGAAGAGATTGAAGAACTTAACTTGAGAAGCACAAAATAAATGACGAAAAGGAACTACACGATCATCCTATGGAGCCATGACAAAACATTGATTCAGATATCGTAACTAATACTAAGAAAAGACAAAACGAAGCTGAAGCTACCTAAGACATAGAAGACTTAAGTTGAAGGAACATTAGGAAAGAGTAAAGACCACAAAAGATTCTCGAGTTATGCATTACACTTGTAGAAAGCTTCTAGATGAAAGAACCTACCACATTTGAAGAAGCAATTTCAAAGGAACAATGGAAAGAAGCTATGATGGAAGGACACCAATCCATTATGAAAAATGAAATTGTAGAATCGTACCAGACCTAAAGAAAAATGGAGTGGTAACTAGGAATTGGTGTACAAGATCAAACGTCACGTGAGGGAATGAGGAAGCATGGATAAATACAAGGCAAGATTAAGTAGCTAGAGGGTTCTCTCGGAAGGAGGGAGAATATTATGATGAAACCGTTGCTCCGGTGGCTAGATATACTTCCATCGAGCTATCATATCTCTTGTAGCTTCCATGGGATGGAACTTACATGAGATGGATGTAAAGGCGACTTTCCTCAATGGAGGCTAATGAAGAAGAAGTATTTATTAGACAACCTCAAGGTTTGAGAGACCATTCCCGAGGAGGAGATACTCCGCGTTTTCTTGATTGAAGAAGCTCTATATATGGACTCAAGCAAGCTCCAAGGGGCTTGGTATACCAAAATGGACAGCTATCTAACAAGACTTGGTTTCTACTCCAAAGAGTCATCACAGTTGGAAACCTTTATTACAAAGTCATTGACAATCTTTGTGATTCTACTTTTATATGTTGACGATCTATTCACATAGCGGTGAAGAATCTCATTATCCGGTACAAGAAGGAATTAACTTGATTTGATATGAAAGATCTAGGTCATGCACTATTACTTGGGACTAGAAGTATGGCCGAAGTGTGGTGAAGTATTCCTAGGACAAAGGAATGCATAATAAAAGATTAGAAATTTGGAATGATGGATTATAAGTCCATGGACACTCCTATGAAGATACGGATATAAGAAAATTAGAAAGTTCAAATTCTGATCCAATAGATCCATCTCTATACTCGACAATTAATTGAGTCATTGATGTATTTACAGGCCAAATGCTAGACCCGGACATTTCTTTGTTGTAAACACCCTAAGGCAGTTCTAGGTGGAACCAAGACACTTGAAGCATTGGATGGTAAAGCATGTATTAAGATATATTAAATTGGAACGATAAACTATGGTTTGAGATATGTCTCAAACAATGATGTATAGCTGCAAGGATATGCAAATTCTAATTGGGAAGGGAGTACAAGTGACATAAGGAGTAATTTTGGTGTATGTTTCATTTTGGGCTCTGATATGATATCTTGGGGTAGCATGAAATAGAAGTCTGTCACACTCGGTACAGTAGAAGAAGAGTATATGGTATCATGTGAAGCATGCACATAAACAATATGGTTAAGGAAGTTAATCTCGATTTATTTGATCAGATTCGAGAAACGACCATAATATATATTCTTGATAATCGAGGAGTTATATAAGATTATCAGGAGCGATGATGTTTCGCCAGAAGGTGAAACACATTGGGATCAAATACTACTTTATTAGAAATAAATTCCAGGAAGGAGAATTAGGCTTCAATTATATCCCAACTTGGCAGTAGGACATGGACGATTACGTAAAACCTCTATCGGAATAAAGAGTTTGTATATTTCTGCGAGAAGATGGGGATTGTGGAAATAACTCCATGGTGAGCGGGAGAGACTCTCCGGGGTTTGGGAGGGAGCACTAAAATATTAATGAAACATTTATCTTTATAGTTGAAAGAATAATGGTCTAGATTGAATGATTATTTCACATTACCGGAAGAATGGATTGGAGGATTTAGAAATGATTGTGAATTTCTCATTGTGGTTAACATAGAATGGTCAAATTATTGATGTATCATAGGCGGTAATTCCCCATTGTAGTTAACATGGGAGTGGTCTAGGGTGATCTCTCTTCTTGAGGGAGTTACTCAAGAAGAGTGGCCCACCTCACGTAGGACAATGATTTCTCATTGTGGTTAATATTAGGAATGGTCTGTTTTGGAAGTTGATGAAGGACAGTCTTTTCCCCTTATGGTTATGAGAGAAATGAATTACAGAACTGATACATTCCTCGAGGTTTATACATTCTCTCGAGGTGCCACTTTGATTAGTGTAGGAGAGCTGGCCGGGATGGGAACTAGTCAGACTCGACAATTAGGGGCCGAGGCATTTCTTAGGGTTTTTACATTCTCTCGAGGGTGCACTTTGATTAGGGTAAGAAGAATGAAGCACAAGGTGAGGGAATGGTCGGGAGTTGAAGAGCCGGGGCGATTATTCTTCCTTGTTGTTTGAAAGGAAGAATAGTCCAGATATCTCATTTCTCTACTCTGAGGAGATATTCTTTCATATCTCCTGGTGATGAAGAAAGATTAGCCGGATGAATTGATTTAATACCCCAACAATATTATTTGTACCCCATCGGGTTGCATCGGATGATTGTTATGGAGAATGCTTTTCTCCAGACAGTAGAGATATACTCTTGTGGTGGATTTGTTCCCGTGATGACTATGTTTCATGGTTGGAGTAGTTGCGTACTACCATGGATAAACACAGATGTATTCTATCAATTGATATTGAACCAGTTGTCATAGGAGATTATCCGATTGGACATGGCAGTGCTAAATGATACCTACCAATTAGATAGTCTGGTATAAGACCATACTCCTAGCTAGGAAAGTTGATATTATATGGTAGCTTCGAGAGGTATAAACCTCTAGCTGAAATATAATGAGATTATAATATTCTGGAAGGAAGAAAAGTAAAGGAAACCCTAGGCGAGGTGTTGAGTGCCGAAATATAGTGTGTAAGATTAATTAGTACGAGAAGAAGTCGATGATGCGTCACGGACCACTATATAAATCACAGGCGTCGGTTCTCATTATTCAAACTTCTCGAGTGCGAGGCGGTTTACAGCGCTCTGATTAGCGGTTTGTATTGCAAGTTTAAAGAAGGAAGGTAGCGCCGGTTTTAGGTGGGACTATCGATGACTTAGTTTCACATTCTTGCTTGGTGCATTAGCCTTGCTTGGCTATTGGTGCTACTGATATCTTGCTTGGTGCATTAGCCTTGCTTGGCTATTGATTGCTACCAGTATTCTTCTCTGTCAAGGTCAAGGTGCTCGGAGGGTGGCTTCGGCCTATGGTTGGGTGACAAGGGTATTGTTTGTCAATGGTAAAACGAGCACAATCTTTCATATTCTAACATTCTACACCTCATGGCTATGCAATAGGGTGTCTAGACCCTCTTCCTAACCCGCAGCTCAACAGAAAGGGGCTCATGGCCCTCTTGAAACCCTCACACTACAACAAAGGAAATATGTGACCCTCCTATAATCCACGTGCTCTGCTCAAGAGGCCTTGTTGCCTGCTCCAGCCTCGCGATTTCCACCAAATGAGTCATGGCTCAACAACTAGAGGGTTCATCCCTCCATTAAACCCCAACCAACCTCCTAGTACTTCGGCCCTGCAAAGAAGTAGGAATCGACCCTCAAGGGAACCACACGAATCGCCTCCAACCATGATCCTGCAAATAAACTAGCTTGATCTCCTCAAAAGGCTCCACAAACCTCTCCAATCAAATCGCTAACTGACAACCAAAGACAAATCAATGATAATGCTCCAATGATAACCCTGGATGGGTCCTCCGCTTGTTTAGATAGGGTGGATATTGCACCGCCGAAACTAAACTCAATGGTGGAAGGGTTTTGTCAAAACCCCAACGAAAACTTTGGCTCTCAAGAGCACTCCAAATAAGAGATCAAATCATAATGAGGAAGGTGAAGTGCTACCCTTCCTTTATACTTCTTCGAAGCCTTCTAGATCTTTCCCCTTTTTGACCAAATCAAATATGACCATTATTCCCTCTTAATATTTACTTAACATTAAAAGTCACTTTTGATGTTACTTAATGTCACTATAGAATATAACATCTC
This sequence comes from Picea sitchensis, assembly GCA_010110895.2. Taxonomy (NCBI): domain Eukaryota; kingdom Viridiplantae; phylum Streptophyta; class Pinopsida; order Pinales; family Pinaceae; genus Picea; species Picea sitchensis. The sequence goes on from SNQJ01S0010455.1 coordinate 68,573, forward strand.
ATGGCTAGTGACATTAAATAAACCTCCTTGATTCCCTTTTTCTTCATTGACTATAGCCTACGGGAGTCGTATAGGCTACTAAGTCATCCTCTGTCATGGTCAATTGGAAGGGGACATTACACATTAGGGGCAAGCTTTTGAAAAGTAAAGCAGCTAACACAAACTTGATTTCTCGATCTAATCGGGATAGATTGAATCAAATCCCTAAATGCAAATAGGCCCTATTTAATAGAGACAATTTTGAAGCCAAAAGGTTTTTATATATAAACCATGGGTTTGAACTCTTCCCAAGCTAGTGGAATTCATCATTCCATAGCCTCAGGAGACCTTGTGACAAAAGCCCAAATAAATAAAATGAGGATATTTTGACTAATTTAGTGGATGAAATTAATTTTACTTCTAAACTTTCATCAGAATGCACTCCGTACCGAGTAACCTACTGTTGGATTAATTTTGACTCAGTCATAGAGTAACTAAGATCACATTAATTCTGTCGATTGTGGGATTATCATTGGTGGTTTGCAGACCCATGGTATTTGATGTGATGAATTTATTTATTTTATGTGATGAACTTATTTAAAGGCTTGAAGAACTAGGCTTGAAGAACTCCATCGTAAAATGCTTTAAGCAGCCTGCTGTTTAGATGGCTTGGCCAGGGACTGTTTAGATGGCTTGGCCAGGGAAATAATAGATATATATTTGGATGCTGGTTAATAAATATCGCCTCTATGTGCTATTTCTCTCTCTTAGTTTTAACACAGATTGCACTTTTTCAGTGCTCTTCAAACCCGTGGGGAATTTTGATCACATCAATAAGCACCCAAAATTTCGGGAATACGCATAGAAAATGGCATGAAGGCATGTAAACAGAGAATCATTTTACAGCATTCAACATCGTATTTTCTGTTAATGGGTGTAAAACAAATTGGAATGCGAAGAGAACGCCGAAAAGTTCCAGAAAGGACTCACATGTTGAAGGTTCCAAGTAGAGTTTCATTGGCAGATCTGAACAAGGGTGCCAAGGATTCTGGTACTGAAGAAGCTTCCAGATCTAGCCCGGTTTGTGATGAAGCCGATCCGTCTGGCCTGGATGAGGAGGCACCGGTATACGCCTTCCACTCTGCGAGCAGAGAAGCCGATGGTTGTTTCGGCTGTTGTTCATCATTATCATTTGCGTGGGCACCTGTGAACCACGAACGCACTCTCTCCTGCATTGCCCACCTTTAAGTACTGTTGTATTAGAGGCACAGGAGATTATTACAACGGGTTCGACTCTTAGCCTTTTCCTATATCGATTGCGTTGGAAAATCCGCGACACATCCCTGGAATTTCGATAGCCTTTTGGCCGAATTTTGTGGTTTCGAGAGGTAAAAAAATACTAACTTCACGGAATTTGCATATACGAGTGACTATCACATCCCTATGGGCATAACGGCATTTGAAGAATGGTATAGATGAAAGTGTAGTATATTTTATTGAACTGGTTTACACCTAAACAAGTTGAGACAGCTGATTCCTTTGGAATATGAAATAGCACATGTTTAAAATAAAGAAACTTAATTGCGAAGGTAGTAGGTACTGTAAGTAGATTTTATTGTAAAGGCAGTAGGGAAGGAATGAGATAAATATGGTTGTACTTTTGTTTTTTTTGGTAAATAGATCCCCTTCATAGTGTATCTTGTTAGTGAATCACTATTAAAATTTAAAACTCAAAAAAACCGTGTGTATTCCTACAGTTTTTCTATTCTTGCCATATGACCTTGGTTTTATTTTTAGGAATTAATTATTTAAGAATTAACTATTAATATAATATATGTATTGATATATTGAGAATCAAGTGTATTTTATATTGCTCCCCAGGGGTAGCTCAATTGGCAAGTGTTGGGAAAATGAAGTTCCATGAGGTTTTGAGTTCAACTCCCCCATACTTACAATGTATGTGTGCCCAACTAGTCGCTGCCAGACATTAAAAAAAAAAATGTATTTTATATTTTAATATAGTTAACATGTAAATTAAAATGAAAGAAAAGTTAAACTTTATAATAAATCAATTAAAATTAAAATTAAAAAATAAGTATAATAATGGTTAATTTTGAATATTATTTTTGGAATGAGGAGAAGTGGTTGGGTTAAATTAGTTGGGGCGAGTTTTTGAAATTGGATTTATACATGTAAAAATTGAGGGCTAGAGTAGAGGTGCATAACAAAGAAGATAGAGATTATAGAGATATGGTTTCACTAAATGTGGAAATGGACAAGGAATTGATGGATTACACCAAAAACCCATATGAAGGAAGATTTATTTTCACCAATGGATCTAAGTTTAAGTTCGTAGGGGAAGACAGGGATGGAAGTGGAGGGATCCAAGGGATACACAATAGCTCTCATGCAAACTACAATCAAGACCCTATCCAAGCACAAACAATAATAGGTACAAGCATTAGAGTTGACATTAGCATGCCTATCAGAGCCCATCCTTTAGCACCAAAGTTATTTTTTTGGAGTTGAGGTAAAAAATCCACCAAATAAGCAAAATCTAAATGCTCCAACGTGCAAGGGTAACTCAATTGTATTTCCAAGGGCTAAAGGTGGTAGAGCATAGTTGGATGGAAGTTTTTCATTACCAGCGAACTTACTCTACCTAAACCCTACATACCAAAGTTACAAGGATATGGGAATTCTAAGCCAGACTTGGCCTGGTTCGGAGAGCTGGAAGATAGTGGAAACAAGGCTCAAGATATCATAGGTTTAGTAGAACTAGTAACATCATGAAGGATAGAGTCCATCCGAAGGTAAATCCGGGGAGGAAGGGGTGTAAATGAGTGAAACTCTAGGATTCCAGCTAGTTCTTGGTGAGGATATTAAGATGAATTAAGTGGTCAAAATGGCAAACCAAGCTTTGATAGGTCGGTTTTTCAACAAACAATTTTCTTTAGGGGGGTGGAATGGTTAGAAACATAATGGAAACCGCTACTAGAATACATTCTTGAATTCATTCTTTTAGTAAGAGATTCGCTTGTTTTTATCTTTAAATGTAGAGAAGATACTTCCATAATATTAAGTCTAAAGTGGGTGTGGGGTTTTATACCTTTAACACTAAAATAATGGACTCCTTGTTTCGATCCTCGAATGGGGAGATCCACAATGTAGAATGCATGGGCTAAACTACCATGTCTGCCACTTGAATTCTAGTCCATGGAAGTATTTATAACCATAGGGAATAGCCTAGGGTGATTTATTGCATTGGGTGATAGTTATCAGAGGATGAATATAAAAACAATGGCCCAAATCCTAGTAGAAGTGGATTTTAAAGAGAGTTTAGTGGAGGATATTGAGATATAATTCAAAAGTAGTTATTGCCACAAAATGGTGGAATATTCTAGTATACCCTTTCAATGTTCAAGGTGGCATACCTACAACCACTTAGCATTAGTGATTGTGTCTTCAAATTCACCAAGAAAGTGTGGAGGAGGAAAACTATGGGGGACATGGACTTAAAGGGGGAAGAAACAATCTCATATGCAAAGGCTTTGGACGAAAAAGTAGAATTGGTGAATACAAAAGAAGTTCAAATTCTTGTGAATAAAGGTCCAAGGGAATAGTTGTCCAAAAAAAATGCAACGAGATTATCAAAAAAACCATGACTCCAAGGTACCAGAAGAGATGGGCAAGAGCGATTTTTAACTAAAAGGAACCACAATTGTAGTGATCCTAACCCTGGAAATTGAATCACACATGAGATAGAACTATTAAACTTTAGAAAATGCATCAAAACAATAAATAACACAAGAATAGAATAGAGAGAAAACTATTAAGATAAGGCAACACCGTCAATTACTCCTTATGAAAGTTATCGCTCCAGGTGCCGATGAGAAAATCTTTCTCGCGAGTTCAGAAAATCTTTTCCATTACGGACAAGGAAATTTTTCGCGAGTCGTCGATATGAAGGAAATTTTCTATCGTCGATGTAAAGGCATGTCCAAGCATCGATGATAGGGAATTCGACATCGTCGATGCCAAGGAAATTCAAGGGTGTCGATGGTGCAGGCCTACCCTTTTGCTGGCTAGGAAAATTCATGGACCACCGATGAAAACTTTCTTGCATTTTGTCTATATCCACGAGAAATGGAGCGTTGAGGCATAAGGGCCAATTAATACGTCAATGAGAAGGTCAAACTAGGGCAACGAGGGAAGGAATAAATCCAAGTGTTGATGGCTAGGATACTCTCATACCAATCACCAAAGATGGAAGTGGGCGTCGACAACCCATCGCTACGCAGTACTGATCCTTAAGATCTATTCGACCTGGATCACTTTATTCTCATAAACAAGTGCTGACAAAATCTATTCCTAGATTCGAGCCAATTTCTCCCCCTTTAAGTCCCTCCTTCCGAATTTGTATCCTAACCAGAGGATATCCGAGAAAAACCATCTAAATCTTTGCTCATTTGTCGATAGCAAAGCGAGTTAAGGCTTGGATTAAGGAGGGTTAGAGGTGTCAAGGAGAAGGTGTGTCTAGGTGCCAAGGTAGAGAGCGGTCAAAAGTATCAATGGTAAGGTGAGATTCAACTCGCCGAATCATCAGTGAATTCGACCTGTCAAAGCCAATTAGACTTCACTGAAGGGGAAGAATTCTCAAAGTGCCAAATTAAAGGGCGGATCCCTCTCGTTGATGGACAAGTTTCAGGGAGCACTGAAATGCAAGGCACCAGCCCATAATAATTATCTACTTTCTGAGCTATTAATTCAAGAAACCCAAATGCAAGATGTCCCCAACCATGGAAAATTCCATATGATAAACACCATCATTATTTAGCGCATTTCTCAATTACAGTGAGGGGACGAAATATAAGACACAACCCACTTTCCAAATATTTAAACCATAAAATTCTTCAGATTTCCAGCCTAAATTTCAAGGCTATTCTAGCCTAGATTTAAGAGAAATTAGCAAACAAATAAACAATCATTACACACAACATCTCGAAATATACAATTTTTCATCAACCCAAACATACATACAAATTTACAACCAAGAATGAAACACTTATATGTCTAAACATTGATGTCCAATCAAACTAACTAAGGATGAGTTATTTTTCACCCAACCATAGGTGTTGTTGCACATTAATCTCTCTGCAACAAGCCACCCCTTGGCCAAGCCATGATACCACAAGGGCGAAATCACTATAAGGACAACACTTTATAGCGAAGGTTTTTACGAAATGTCTCCCCTTTGAAAAATTTATCCCTTATATGTTTATAGCATAGGCAAGCGGGCGGAGGTTTTAACACCGGTGCGTCTAAGTCGATAAACCACACTGGTGCTCTTACAAAACATAATGCATCAATGCTTAACAAATAAAGCACATTAATAATCATTGTTAATATAAAATACTAAAATATCATTTTTTTTTATTTTATAAAAAATAAAATGCATCGTGATGCTCCCTAATAACAAAGCGCACCAATGCGCGTATAATGAATGCACCAAAACAAGTTATAACAAGTGATTATTAAACAAAAGTTAATAATTTAAAAACTATAAAACTTCCACAGTGCACTTAGAAGCCATTATATCCCCAGTGCACTCCTATAAAAATAACACACTGATGCATCGTATTATCGGGCGCGCTGCTAATGGGTAAAATAAAATTAAAAATTTGTCAAATAAAAAATTAAGTTAAAAGAAAAACAACGTGTGCGTTTATCATCGATGCGCTGAAATATACAGCAAAAAAATGAGAAGGAATTTTATATTTTCAAAATGTATGTGTTTATAAATGAAAACCCTAATCATTATTTCATTCTTTTGCAAAAATTTAGAGGGGATTTGTGCAAGAGAGATTTATGAGCAAAGTTTTTGGAGTGGGTAGATTTTTTTTTAAAGAGCCAAATTTACATACAAATTTGAAGAGGAGAAAATTCAGGTATGTGAGTTTATTCTGTTCATCATCTCAATCTTTCTCCTATTTGATTCAAACAAATTTCAGTGCATTATAAAAAAAATAAAAGGGTTTCATAGTTATATTTTGTATTGGAATCCCTAGCTTCCTTATTGTTTCTCTTGGTTTTCCTCTCTATATTTCACAACTAGAAAAAAAAATTAAGCAACAAATTTTAATAGTGTTTATTTACTTGTATATGGGGCATTTGGTATCTATTGCAATGAGATCACTCGTTACATTGGATCCCAAACTTTTTCATTGTCCGTTTTCTTTTAAAAAAACGCTTCAACGGTTCGTGGTGCGCGGTGTACAAGAATAGTGCTTTGGTGCGCATGTTCTTGTCAACAACATTGTGGAGTTTAAAATAAAAATAACATTGTTTTTTATATCAAAAGCATCGTATTTTGAATTTGTTCACATGTTCAGTAGTGTGCAATAAACAGTAATGAGGCACCGATGCGTGTACATATTATTGATGCACCGATGCATATACATATTATTGATGCACTGGTGCGTCTACGTATTATTGACACATTGGTGCATACTAATTTAGTATACGCACCAAAATATTTTTTTGTAAAAAAAATTGTAATATTTACATATGATGATTCCTACCTTTTTTTACATAAAATGGCCAATAGAAGTTCAAGGAAAAATTCTTATTGTAGTGAGTGTGATGGTAGCTCATCCCAACAAGAGAACAAGGCAAGTTCTTTAAGTTGTATTAAAATTTTAATATATTTGAATTATCTGCACATTTAAATTAATGATGTGTGTTGGTTAAGGCATGTCATGGAAATTCCAAGGGACAAACGAGGGAAAAACCAATACATGCTAGTGTGGATGACAAAAAAGGTGTAAAACTAGATGGTAAAAGAAATGAACATAATTGCATCCCAGGAGGAGCCATCCCAACATTTACAACATGCATAAGAGACATGTAATCACTCATTTATTCTTTTATGTACATCGAATTTTAGTATTGCATGAAATACTCATTTTCAATTGTTTTGTTGTAGAAAAGAAAAAAAAATGAATTACGTTGAGCACATTAGTGTTACAACCTTATTTGCCCCCTTAGAGTCTCATGGAGGACACACGGTTGATATCATGCCAAGACACATTCTTTTGCACAATTTCCAATTATTTTTTAGGACGGTCACCACTAAACCCATTGTTAGGGCGTGACCAGTTGCTACTGAACATCTTTGCAATACATGATCGGTCACTAGTTGCATGCTTGTTGGCCCACTACCACTTATGTAGCCTTCTAGAATTGGTGAATTATGAGGATATCGGTGCTAGATGAGTTGGTTATATCATGGTAGGAGCTTGGGAAATCTCAATTCAATCGAGTTCATTGAGTTCTATAGATCTAGAAGCCTCTCCTAGCCTCCTCCACCAATCTATATAAGGAAGGTGTTTCCATGGGCAAAGGGGGAAGAAGCATTCACAAGTACATGTTGCTAGGTTTTTAGAGGAGCTTCTCCATACAGTTCAACCTTTAGATCGAGTTTTCCTTGCTTGAGTGAGAGTCGAGGAGGAGCAAGAGCAAGGAGTACAAAGAGGAATGCATCATCCATTCAAGGTAACAAAGCTTTGATGTACTTCTCTATTCCTACATAATATAGATCTATGGTTTTCCCTTCTCATATGGTTTGTATTCAGTTGTAAATTTTAGATCTGATCTCTCCTTGAATATATCAAATTAGATCTAGACTAGTATTGGCATTTCCTAACACTTGGAGAATTCGTAGATTGGTATTTGTGTGTTGCTTGTGTGTAGGAAGCAAATCGCAGGAGCTAGAGTTGGATCTTGAGAGTTGTGTCAGTCGGGCACGCGCGTACAACCTTCGTTGAAAACGATATGCCATTCTCCTTCTTCTAATATAAAAAGGAAAAAAACTTGTTTGGATCTAGGGAAGCCTATATATATCTATACTATGTTGTTTGTCTTGGATCAAGGGCAGATCTAAGGGATATTCGACTTATCCATAGGCTAGATTTATCCACGACAAAACTGGTGACTCCACTAGGGAGGAATCTTTGATTCTTCTCTAGTTTTCTTTTCACCTTTCTTTTTAATTCTCTTAAACGTCTAAGTAGTCTATTATCTTCCCTATCACTTCCTCAAAGAGAAGATCTAGGTATGAACTTGTTTTTTTCCAAAATTTTGCAGAACGTCGTGCTTGAGTAGTTCATACCGGAGCAACAGATTGTGAGCTACATCACTATTGGGCCATGACTGCCTGCAGACAATCTCTAGTTGCATACTTATTGGGTCGCAACCGCCCCTGTAGATTGTTGTTTTGCATAGTTTTATGAGTTGTCTTGAATAGATCTGAATGTGTCTAGTCTTGTAAGCCTATCAAGAGTCTGAGAACCTAGATCCTCTCTCTGCTTGAGCCTATTTTTCATCATTTTATCTAAAGTGAAGTTAAGGTTTGTTGAGTGTTTTTTTATTGAGTTTTTTTGCTTGCATGTGTTAGATGATTAGTGAAGTGTTGATCTAGGCAGTATACCCAACAAATATTTCCAGATCTAATAATGTGTTTTTTCCTTGTGCATTTGGTTTGTAATTGCATTTGTGTATCTAGTTAGCATTGTTAGATAGCCTTGTAGGTTTTAGGTTTGATTTCGGTAGAGACAATGGAGTGTGATTTTGGCGCATCACTGCCAATATCCTACAACCCTTGCTTGTTGTTTGCTAGTTTTTGGTTTGCAGATTTGTTTTATTTATTAGCTTAAGAAACTTTTCGCATTTCCATAGAAAACAAAAAATTAAAATTAAAATTTCTTGCATGAAGCTTTTGAGCATTTGAAGAAAGAAAGTGCATCATTGTGTTTGGTTGAAGGATCTTGTTTAGTTTCTTGGATTGTATTGCATGGTTGTTGTGTGTTGATGAGGTTGTTTATGTCATTGTAAAACTTGCAAAGAAAGGTCCTCTTCCATTCCTTAGCTAGCATTCATCAAAAGTGAAAGATTTGCATTGTTTCATTTTCATTCTTTGCAATTCTTTGGATTGGCAAGAGTCAAGAACACCACTAACAGTTTCATTCGATTCCCAAACTTAATAACAATCATAAGAAAATAATGCATAATCTAAAATCAATTAGACTATTTTTCTTGATCACACACCAATATTAGCTAGGACTTAGACCCTTGGTGTAGGATTGGAGAGTGAACTCTTGTTACATCATGTGTATCAAGAGCCTCCTTTGACATGGGAGTAAAGCATGAGGTCTCATTGGGGCAAGTAGGATGATATCCCCTCTCTGCTTATCTTGGTGTTTGCTATACTGCTTCAACTACTACGTATACGGGGGTTTCAGAGGTGCCATGCCTCCCTAAGAGGTAACGCTTCTTGAGGCTTCAGAATTAGTTACATTACCCGTATGCATGGTTGGACCTTCAATTGTTCACCCAATCACTAAGTATGAGGTGGTAACCTTGGTGGATTATCCTAGGTATCTATAGAGGTGACTGTGAATGGGAAGTTCTTATGGTACTTGGGACATACATCCAATCCTTGTTTCGGTTCCCCTGGAAGGTGCCCTCCTTAATAAAGGGTAGTTTCATTGGTCAAGGCTATCACATGAGGGTTATCGTAATTGTTCCTCTCACCTTCACTAGCCAATCTTTTGGGAACTTTACATCCCCCAGAGGGTTGGTTTTTGGAAGCCCGCCCTAAAAATTGGTTTGCTTGCTATTAGCCTAGATTTGTTAGGGATGTGTTCTTTGGTTCCAAGTATATGTCAGCCTTAGGTTGATTTTTGTTTTAGTTTCACACATATCATTCGCCTTGGTTGAATAGCCACATCGTTGGTCTCGATGACAATGAAGGATTTCACCTATCATAGAGGTACAACCACCTCTTAAGTGACGTGAGATAGGTGATTGAGAATTTGAAGTGACCAAAAACTGGTCCAAGGAGAGTGACTCCTTTGAAGTCAAAGTGGTTGATGAGAACCCTCCTTTGACT